>CANXYC011490630.1:0-72524 GCA_948193065.1 Aleurites moluccanus
AAAAAAAAAAAAAAAAAAAAAAAAAAAAAAAAAATTAAGATTATATTATAACCAAGCTATTATGAGCCAACTTAGCCACACGTGAAATGTGTTTTTTTTTTAATTTTTAAATTGAAATTTTATATTTAAATATAAAATTTAAAAAAAAACACTTTTATAGTTGTGGTAATTTTTTTTCAATTTTGTTGTGTTTTAATTTTTTTTTTTTTTTTTTTTTTTTTTTTTTTTTTTTTTTTTTTTTTTATTTCTCACCCTCAAAACAAAAGAACTGATAAAATCCGTAGGATGATTTGGTTTCGAATTTTAACGGTGTTGATGGAACCTAAATAAACTGTCGGTGGTGGCTTATCCACAACTCACACCTTAATTAGCCTTTTTATTTGATTTTCAATCTTCCGCCTTCATTAATGCTTGAATTAAGAGTTAATTATACTTTTTCTAAAAGTGAAATAAGATTTAAAACTCTATTGTGCTAAATATAAAAAATTAGAAACTATGTTTACTCCATAGCTTCGTAATCAATTATCCATCTCACATTAACAATCTTATTTTTTAATTGTAATAATAAAAATATCGTGTCTATTTTAAGAAAATTACAATCTTTTTTTATTGATGTTAATGTATAAAATGACTATTAAAAATAAATATTATTATATATTTGTATTTAAATTTTTAATAACATAATTTAAAATTTTATTTAAAATAAATATGAATTATTTTAAAAAAATTAAATTTAAACTTTTGTAAATAACATATATTTAACTACTTAATAATATATAATTATCGCTAAAAATAAATTAAGTAAATTTAATATAGTTATTTAAAATAATAAAATTTATAGCCACATTAAAAAGATTTATCAAATACCCGTTAAATATAATTTTATTTTTTTACTCAATATTTTTAATTTTCATGTGCAAGACATGTGTTTTTATTACTGTTTGTGCAATAAACTTTTGATTTGGTCACAATTTAGTCTCTTATATTTTAAATTTGGTTATTCCTAATATGTTAAATGATAAAATTTGATTGATTAATTATTATATTATAGAATCTTATATTTATTCTCATTATGGCTAAATTTAATGAATTCTACAATTTTATACCCTAAACCAACTTGCCAACATTCTTTTTTACTTTTCCTAAATTATTTTTGAAAACATATTTTTATATTTTTGCAAAGTTTTTAATTTAAAATTAAAAGGTTGCAAAATTATTATTATTATTGAAAGGTATAAGACTATATAGACCAAAGTATATTGAAAGAAAGAGGTAAATAATAAGTTATCTTAGTAACTATTAAGATTACCAGAGTTTTTAAAGGTCAATTTTTTTTTTTTTAGCTTCTCTCTCCTTCAGGTAGTATAGTTTTCTCTATTTATAATGACTTAATTAGTGTTATAGTAAATTATTTGAATTTCTAAATCCTTAAAATTATTTCTATCTTCTTTAGATGGAAGTGAGTTAAAAATGGTTTTAACATTAAAACTTACATTTTTTCAATTAAAATAAAGGAATTTATACGGATTGGTGTTTTTTCGAGACTATGATTTTTCTTTAAATTTTATATTTTTTTTTCAATTATTGAAAAATATATTTGCTATTATAATTATCTGTGAGAATTATAATAATAATATCCTCTTACGTAGAATTATTATTTTCCATTTTTTTTTATATATTTATCTTTAAGGCGGTAATTTTTGATTATCATAAAATTAAATTTATAAATCACCAGAATTTAATATTTAAACTCTTAGATTTACACATCATCAAAATTTAATATGAATTTTTTTTTTTTTTTTTATGTTCTTTCGTCTCATTTTATAGATTTAATTGTCTATATTTAACACTTAAATTTCTCTTAAATTTTTTAGATTTTATTGAATTTTTATTTTTTTTATGAGCATTGAAAATAAAAATTAATTCTATATTTATTATTTAAATAAATATATACTTACTGTTAAACTATATCTCAATTTATATTGAATTTTTATCTTTAATTATTTGTAATTTGGTGTTATTTGGTGTTATTTCATGTAATAAGGTATAACCATTTTAAAAAAATTAATAATTTATTTATTGGTTTAATTTAATTAACTTAAATCCAAAGGCAAATGATGCTATTGTGGATACCAATTGTATCAAAAGTATGATCAATTTTTTATTCGATTAACATATTTAATTTGAATATTTTTAAGGTTAGAATGCAGCATGTGTTAGAATTTGATCCAAAATAATTGAATTAATTAAATTAATATAATATGAAATTATTTAAGAGTTAGAATTCGAATCTCATGTAAAAATTAATATTTAAAAATTAAAATAATATTTTTTTAGTCTCAAAATAAATATTATAATTTTTTTTTATATTTCAATTTAACTATCTAATTTTTTAATTTAAATTATATTTTATTTTAATATTTTAATAATATTTTCATATATTTGATCTTATATAATTAATATAAATTTAAAAAATAAAAAATATTTATTATCTTTAAAAAAAAAAAGATATATATTATATTTCACTTAGAGAGAAATATTAAAATAATAAATAAAATGATTGTCCTTAATTAGAAAAAAATAAAAATTGAAGTAGTTAATTTTTTTTAATATTTATTTATTTTATAATTAGAATATATATTTTGAGATTCAAAAAATTATTTTGAAATTTTTATTATTATTTTATATTATTTGTATTCAATCTAACAAACGGCAAATGGGAAAAAAAAGCGCAAAAGAAAGGGGACATAACCTGAAAAGATTATTTAAAAAAAAAAAAAAAACTGAAAAGATAAAAAATTTATCGAAAAGAAAAAGAAAAATTGCAGAGGCAGAGAATAGAGCGAGAGACTAAAAACTACTAAAATAACCAAAACAAAAGAGAACAGACACACAGAGAGAGAAGAAGAGAGATCTGAGTTAGGGACCGAGTCAAGTCTGAGTTAGGTCATTTCATATCATCGTGTTGTCAGCATTAATTAGCAGAGACAATCCTGACCGTTAGATCCCTTTCGTCACGACCGTGTGATTCTTCTTCTTCTTCTTATCTCTCTCACGCTGCTTCTAAGAATTTGAAGCGAACAATCTAAAGGGCAAAAAAGCTGCAATTAAAACGGAAACGATCAGGTCGGACTTTTTTGGTCGTTTTCTTGAACCACTCGGTTCTTTCTCAGGTATTTGTTTCAGAGACACTGTGATTTTCTGTTTGGTAACTGAGGAAAATCAAGGGTCAGAAAAAAGAAGAGGAAAATAAAATTTTTGGGATCCTATATTTTGGTTCAGTTTTATTTTTATTTGGCAGAGAAAAACATTAAAATTGAGTTGATTAAAGTTAGTTGTGGTGTCGGAATTCAGTGTTGCGGTGGCTTGTTCTTTTTGGTTAAAACTTAGGAGTTATTTTTTAGTTTATTTTTATTTTTTGAAAATCGTTTTCTGGAATAAACCAAAATAAAGAGGTGTTCATGTTAGAGTGGGTAAGCTTGACTTGTTTTTAGTTATTTGTAATAGTAAAGTTTTATTTTTTAAATTTTTTTCTTGTATTTTTATTATTTCAAATTTGAGCTTTGTGGAAGCTTGAGTACAGTCTAATGGATCTCAAGGTCACTTGATCTAAGTGTGATTTAGTTTTTGGAGGTAGAGAAGAATGGAAGAAATTTGGGGCATTATCGAGGGAAATGAATAATCGTTAACTTATGTTGTAGTTTATTGTTCAAAGTTTTGATGATCATTGATCTCTTTCTTTAGTGTATATGATTTGGTTTCTCAGAAAGACTTCAAATTTGGTTTGTGGCAGAATAGGGCTGAATAGTAGAAGCCCTAATCTTAGTGGTTGTTTTCTACTTAAAGCCCTATAATTGTTGCTAATATGATTGCCAAAAAAAGGAGCAGACTTTATTAGCTTAGAGATAAAAAGAAAAATAGAAAGTGAGAATCAATGGAAGATATCTCCAAGTATGCCCATAGTCCTGCCCATTTTGCAGTTGCACGCCGTGATTATGCGGCCCTCAGGAGCATTATCTTAACCCTCCCACATCTTGCTAATTCTGGAGAAGTTAGTACGGAAGAAGAGTCTCTTGCTGCTGAGGAACAAGCTGATGCTATCTCTTCTGTTATTGATCGTCGAGATGTTCCTGGCCGTGAGACTCCTTTGCACCTTGCTGTTAAATTGCGAGATGCAATCTCTGCTGAGATTTTAATGGCTGCTGGTGCAGATTGGAGCCTGCAGAATGATAATGGTTGGAGTGCTCTTCAAGAAGCAGTTTGCACAAGAGAGGAACAAATTGCTATGATAATTGCTCGGCATTACCAGCCTCTTGCTTGGGCAAAATGGTGTCGTAGGCTTCCACGAATTGTTGCTTCAGCAGGTCGTATTCGTGACTTTTACATGGAGATAACTTTTCACTTTGAGAGTTCAGTTATCCCATTTATTGGCCGCATTGCCCCTTCAGATACTTATCGCATTTGGAAGCGTGGTTCTAACCTCCGTGCTGACATGACCCTTGCTGGGTTTGATGGTTTTCGCATTCAAAGGTCAGATCAAACATTTCTCTTCTTGGGAGAGGGATACTCTTCAGAAGATAGTAATGTATCTTTGCCACCAGGTTCTTTGATTGTTCTTGCTCATAAGGAAAAAGAAGTTACTAATGCTTTGGAGGGGGCTGGTGCCCAACCAACTGAAGCAGAAGTTGCCCATGAAGTGGCTTTAATGTCTCAAACTAATATGTATAGGCCAGGTATTGATGTCACTCAGGCAGAGCTTGTTCCTCACTTGAATTGGAGGCGGCAAGAAAAGACCGAGATGGTTGGAAATTGGAAGGCTAAAGTTTATGATATGCTTCATGTAATGGTGAGTGTGAAGTCAAGGCGGGTTCCTGGTGCAATGACTGATGAGGAACTTTTTGCTGTGGATGATGAAGAAAGGTTGGTAAATGGTGCTGATAATGAAGACTTAGATGATGTATTGACAGCTGAGGAGAGGAAGCAGTTGGATTCTGCACTTCGTATGGGGAACTCAGATGGTCTTGGTGAGGTTGAGGAACCTGGGGTCATTGAGTACCAAGAAAATGGATCAGGAGGTTCCTATGAAAATGGTGAATGCAATGGTTCCATTAAGGAGAAGAAGAGTTGGTTTGGTTGGAAGAACAAAGCTTCAAAGAATAACAATGATGATCCTGAAGATTCAAAGATGTTGAAGAAGGTTTGGAAGCTGGCACCAGAAGGTGGTACCCAAAAATCTGTTGACAATCAAAAATCATCTTCTGAATTTTCTAGAGAGGATTTAGGGGATGCCAAGAGGGGAAAGGATAAAGGTAACAAGAGGAAAAAGAAGAAAGGGGTCAGTAGCGAGTCTAAGCACGAGAGTGAGTACAAGAAGGGTTTAAGACCTGTCTTATGGCTGACACCAGATTTTCCTTTGAAAACTGAGGAGCTCCTACCTTTACTTGATATATTAGCTAACAAAGTCAAGGCTGTTAGGAGGCTTAGGGAGCTTTTGACAACTAAACTACCTCAAGGAACATTTCCTGTCAAGGTAATCTGAAATCTGTTTCTTGTATTTTTTTTGTTACTGCAGCCTGCACTATCATTTTCATATGTTTCTTCAGTATGGTCATTTCACATTTTACATTTCTTCATATTGCGCTTTCATTATGTAATAAGCATATTGTTTACATGCTGATTTCCTATTGCTGTTGGTACATTCTCTTCCTTTCTCCTGTTTCCTTCCCCTTTTTGGGATTGTGTTTGTTTTCTGTTTTGTTTTTTGTGGGGTTACGGGTAGGAGAAATTAAAAAATTTTAGATTCCTGGTTGAAGTCGTCATTTGTTTTGTGGAAGTTCTTTCCAAGGGATCATAGATGTTACAGTTAGCATCCATTAAATTTTTGTTCATAAAGAACTTTTAAATGACGGGAGAGTTTCTTTTTGGGAATATCTTAAGGAAAATCTAAAGGTTCACATTGAGAAGTTTCATGTTTTTTCCCTTAACATTTGTGGATATCAAATCCATGAATTAGCTATGTTCTTTATTGGCATCTGCTGTGTAATATTTTCATTTAATTTACTGATTTTATCACTTGAGCTGGAGGGATCTATACACTTTTTCAGCACAAGCAATTTTCAGGGAAGCATCTTCATGTAGTGAAAAATGAGATGTTCTGTTTTTGTGACTCCAGATTGAGGAAAAACCTATCATTACCAAGCCTTATTTTTTTTTTTCAATGTATGATAAGATAAATCCTGCATTACATAGACCCTTGCATCCCTGGTAAACTGTACAACTTTATGGATTGATAACATCTTTTAGCATTCCAGCAGTCCTTATAGTATAGAAGTCTTTGAAAATAAAGTTCAATAATATCATTCGTGAAAATAATTGTTGTTTTTTGCCTTAAGTACTGGTTTTGACATGCCTTCTCTGGCATGATATTTTGGTGATTTTGAAAGGTTCTCTTTCAATGTGGAGGTGTGTTCTATTTCAGAGCTAGGGGAGCACTCTTTTAATTAACAGTACTTGAAAGGAGGGTTTTAAGCTGTTTCATATAATTAACAGTACTTGAAAGGAGGGTTTTAAATAATGGCTGTTTCATAATGCATATTGCTGGAGACCGGAGCTGTACCTGGCACGTATTTCCAATGGCTTATTTTGTAACGAGTCCAAGCCATTATTTTGAGGTCCAAGTGTCTTGAATTGTCAATGGACTCTTTTGGGAATCCAAGCTTGCAGAATTAATTGGATTAAAATAAGTTTGAGTTGCAAACTTGAGAATGGACTTGATTTTAGATGCCATGTTAATTAATTCTGCTGCAAGTCCAACCCAAGCCTGACATGTTCTATATGCGCATCCTGGCCCATAAGCAGATTTTTTTTGATCTCATTTGTGGAAAAATTTATGGAACTTCTAGTAGTTAAAACAAGAGCATATAAATGATAAATGATGATCAATACCACATGTTAAATGTTTCATTATTTTCTGCTGCAGCAAATGTGCAAAAGGAACCTTTCTATCCTGCAATATTTTTGGTGGAAAATTTATTGCCCAAGTGCAATATAATTATATAACATTCTCATTGATTTTCATTAATTATAGCAAGAAGCCCCATCAAACTGAAAATTGTTTTGTGCACTGATTGGTCTTTTGAATATAGGTCTAAACTCTGCATTCAAGTACTATGAACAGCGTGATAATATCTTATTTCATCTTCTGCAGGTTGCCATCCCCATTGTCCCAACTATTCGAGTGCTTGTTACTTTTACAAAATTTGAGGAGCTTCAGCCCGTGGAGGAGTTCTCAACCCCTCTCTCCAGCCCAGCACATTTCCAGGATGCCAAATCCAAGGAATTGGAAGGGTCCACATCATGGATTTCATGGATGAGAGGGAGTCATGGTGCACAATCAAGTGATAGTGATAGTCACAGGTATAAGGATGAGGTTGATACATTCCACATACCATCAGACTACACATGGGTTGATGCCAATGAGAAGAAACGCCGCATGAAGGCCAAGAAGTCCAAGACCAAGAAACACAGGAAACAGGCAGCAGCCAGAGGTGGGGATGGTGGAGCAAATCATTTGAGTGAAGATATGGAAGAATAACTTTAGCGACTATCCGAAAGGAACGTTGCCACTTGAAACAAAATCCTTTGCAAGGGAAAAAACAAGGTAGGGCTCGGCTTGCACATCCGACTTCTACTCTTCTTTCGAGTCACGTATCGTTGCATGATTTACAGGATATCTTTTAGGCAATTGATTTTGAAGACTGTTGTCTTCTGTTGTTGTATTGTTATATGATGTGAAATTGAAGAGGAGCAAAGTCTCCCTTAGGTCCCTTTTTATTTATATCTTATTTTTCCCCAATTTTAGACATTAATCTTTGATCAAAATCAGTTGATTATCAAGCATACACTTGTGATTGGTGTTATTTTTCCATTGGTCATTTTGACCTGCATTGTTTGTTTTTGAATGGAGAAATTATGGCAATTTTTGTTACTTCTACAAGATGTTTGTGTGATGGAGTTTACATGTAGCTTCAACTTTGACCAAGCTGACGCGCTGTCCAACATTTTCAAACTGATGTAGCGACTTCATTTTTATTCCTTGAAAGCGTAGTGTTGAGTTTCCTAATTATTTTTATATTTGCATTTTTGTTATTTTTGTTATTTTGTTTTAAAAAATATTCTTAATTATTTTTGAAAAAAATGCTATGCTTTGTGAACACAGCAAAAAATTGCAATGATAAACAAGCTAAAAAATATAGCCATTTCAAACTATGGTTCTTGAAAATTAGTTACCATAGCAGCATAGTTTTCAAGCCAATTTGAATTATGCAAAACCAAACTGTGAGAACGACCAATCAGTTTATGTCGCCCAAATCTTAAAATACATTGACATTTGAATTAAGAATTTTGAAATTTATAAAATTCATCAAAATTCATAAAATTAAAAATTTAGATTTTTTTATTTCATAAATTTATAAAAATTCATTTGTTTGGGATAAAAATAAAATTCATAGATTTTAATGATATTTTTATAATAAAAAGATAATTTATAAAATTTTTTATTTATTAAAATAAAATATTTTTCAAAATTTCAATATGAAATTTTAAAAACTTTCGAAATAAGAATTATAATGGATGGTGGATTATAACATTTTATAAATTTTAATTATTTTTTTAATAACTAAATAATAAATTTTGATATAATTCATTGATTTTCAAAAATTTATCATTTAAATTTTATCAATTCAAATATAACCTAAATTAAATCTCGTCTCATCATGAATTTTCACATTATCCATTTGAAATTTTGCAAAATAAATGTTTGCTTTCTTTTTTAAAAGTTGTTTTGTCCATAGAACTCTTAAAAGACTCACTGATCTCATTGATTGTGTTATTATTTTTCTAAGATAATTAATGAAAGTAAAGTTAGTAAATTTTTTTTTTAGAAAAAAAAAATACAGATTCCAATTTATTTTGTATGATAGTTAGAGGATGGAATGTAAATGGAGATTAACTTATAAATCTTGCTCGCAGGTTTTCTTATAATATAAAGTTAAATGTTTACACCCATTAATTGCAAATGCTCATTTTTCTCGACCTCAAATTGAGGGTTGGGGGTGAAATGTAAGGATTTTAAAAATTAGTTTTACATTATTTAAGTTTCTATTCCACTTAAAACTTTGTTAACAACTTTAATTAACTCTTATTTACATTCCTCTCCCATAACTTTCTATTCCACACTTGTAAAACTCCTGTGCTATCTCTTTGTGTATCACAGTCAAACAAGAAATGGTGATCGAGCTGAATCAAAGGATAAAACCCTTGTCCAAGCTCTCGTTGGTCCCCAACCAATTAATACCTTTATTTTCAAGTAAACCATTATCCAGTTCTCCAAGGGGTCCATTATTACAGTGCTCTTAGTGTGCCTCTAGGAACTACTTTACTCTTTTCCCCTTTTATATAATAAATTTATCTCTAACGGTGGTTCAACCTTCAAACAATCCTCCTATACCGTTGAACAAAAGAATTTATTTTCCTTACTATTCAATATTTATATTCTAAATGATATATACTCATTTTATTACTAAGCTTTAGGTACATTGAGAGAAATGTACAAAAGGGACATGGTAGTACAAAACTGAATACTCATTTACAGATGATAATTGTAGATATCATCATATTCGGGCTAAATTTATATGCATATTTACTTCAATTCGAGACAGATCCCTACCAGAACCGATCTTTGTTAACACTCAAGTAACCAGCCATTACTTTTCCTCCAGTATTCCTCATGCCATCTATGAGAAAGCACCATGTTGAACCCAATGCTCCAATGAAAAAGTCTGCTTCTGTTGCCATCAGGAAATTAACAATAGGATAGTTTGTGCTGGTTTGCCTGCCCAGGCTTGCCTCGTATGTGGCCATTGTCATGTTTCCTACTTGGCGTGTCACATTGGTGTAGTAAAACTTCCAATTGGTGTACAGTTTTGATTTATCGATAACCTCCTGAAAATAAAATAGATTATTGTGTTAGTGAGGTAAGCTAAGATGCATTAATGTCCATATAAAAATAATCAATTATCAAGGATTATGCCCTAACCTGCATTTCTGTTGATAGCCAAATGCTATTAAGATGTGGAAAACGTTGTCTGATCCGATTAGCAAGCTGCATATACTCTTCAAATTCAACCACCTTCATTTCACAAGCCTTGTCTCCCATTCTTACATGCATGCTTAGCATAGGCCTAGGGATCCATGGTTTATGATTTGACCATACAAATTCTTGGATGTCTGACCTTGGCTTGTTTCCGACTTCCTGTCATATGAGAGCTGTTATGAGAAGGTCATTCGAAGAGCGAAATATTTCCAAGTGCAATAACAAATTGAAGATTAGCAATGAAATTAATTGGGATTCAAGAATACATATGATCTTCTCTCTATCTTCACCATAGACAAAATATTAAAGATTAATAATAAACCTTTGGCCATTCATTGCCAAGACTGGCAAGAACCATCTTTGCAACTTCCTTCCCAAATACAGCATTACGAGCAACATTCATCAAGCCACATGTATACTCAGATGGAAATCTCATTAAGTAGCGTATTGCCTGAAAAATGCCAATAAGATCAATATATGATTGTAGTCAAATTATCTATTTACTTTAGAAGTTTATCATTTGAAATTAGGTACTAATGAAATGGAAGTCATAAAGTTTCAAACATTATTTTTGTTCTGCAAATAGGAAAGTAAAAGATTTATTGATCTTTTTTCCATCTGTGCCACAGTTTAAGGAATAGACACCAAAGATGGTTTTTATATATTCTATAGTATATGCAGATCTCAGTACTTCCTACACCAGTTTAACTTTTTACCTGTGCTCTCCACCATCTACGGTCCATCTTACGATGAACAACGAGCAAACTCCCATTTATTTCTGTTGTTGGCTGCAAATAACTCCAAGGATCACCCCATACCCTGCATTAGATAATGATACTTTTTGAATAAACATGACAATAGTTTCCTAAGGGTGTGAATAAAAAATTACTTGCCTAGGAGTTCGTCCGGCCCATATTTGCTTTGAATTATAGTTATCTTTCGAGGTTACAGTCCCATTTTCCCATGCTTCTTTATTGTGAATAAGCTCAAAAGCACGATCTTGGCATTCTTGGGATGTTTCTGGAAAGAAGTAGCAAGACCAACTAGAGCGAGAAGATCCTACAAAAACATACACAACATGTCATTTGTCAGTGACAACATAGTTTTCTTGCAAGCGGACCTGGAAGTTGGACCAACAGCTTCTTCCCAAATAATGGGTTCTCAAAATCTATCCAACTCCCAAGTAAATGAGATAATTAGAAGTCATGATAAATCCACATTTTCCCCACGTCCCATAGAAGGATGTCACTTAACATGAAGTCCTGAGTTTCCAAATTAAAACCTTATTATACAAGGAACAAGTCCTTAATTGGGGAGTTTTTACTATCATCCACAAAAAAATTCATAGAAACGGGAAAACGTTACAACAGTATAAACATGAAAATGAATAATTAATCAGAACTGTCACAATATTGATTGCTCAAGTCTTAACATACCCTTACAGCCATCATGGTCAGCCCGATTATAGTAGCTGGTAACAAGGACTCTTTTCTCTTTGATTGCAATAGCAAGCAGCCCACACATTCCAGCTAGCTGCGCTCCGATGCCAAAGCCAGGTAACCTCTCCCAGTCAGCAACAAGAAATCTTACATTAGTATCCCTACAGTTTTGTGGATGTTGATGGATCCATATATCACGTTGCACTTTCCTAGTAAGAGGATAATTTTCTTCATCTGATCCTGTAATCTGATAAATAAATTAACTCACACGGTCTCACACATTTTGAGGAACAACATCAGAAAAGGGAATCTTTATAAGTCATTATCAATAAAGATACAAACATAGCAGATCTAGCAGTTTTCCAAGGTCATATTCAACCATAACACATTCTGATTGGAATATATAACTCAGAAACTTACCCACGGTGGATAAGCACCTTCAGAAATAGCTTGATGCCTAAAGTACCTAAGCTGGCCATTGGCCGAGGATGCTGGGTGCACGTCTAGCGATCCTTTCCAAGTTGTCCAAGGAGGGAAGCTCTCATTTTCAGCTTGCTTATCGAGACGTTTGTTTATTTGTGCACTCAATTTACAGTCCTCCAAATGTGGGGCATTAGGTACAGTTGACTTGCTTAGTCGGAGGCTCTGCCAGAATTCACTTTCTCCTTCTACTGATTCAGATAGCAATGCACTCCAAGCTGAATATAGTAGTGAATTTCTCTCATCACCGACTTCATTTCTACTTGATGAATCATCCCATCTCTCAGTTTCCATTACTTTAAATTTGCAGTCCGTGCTTTTAACCACCTCTACAATTCAATACATCAAAATGCATTTTTACATGTAAGATTACAGCAATATTAAATTATTAGATATCAATAATTCATTTTAAGTAAATCAATGATCAATTCCATATTTGCTAGAGGCTAAGAAGATGAAGTTGAGAGCAATTCCATTTCCATGGAATAATCACTTAAAAAAAAAAAAAAATTTAATGCTTTGCCTCTCCATGAAAAGCAAATTTCTAAAGACCACAGTTCTCTCTGAACCTTCAAAATTACTCTTCAATCACACCAGGTCAAAGATATGGGATTACTCCCTTCAATTTGAAGAATTTTTGATAAAAAGTGATCTAGAAACTCCAGTCAAAAGTCATGGTGGCCATACCTTCAAAATTACTTAACGATCACCAGTTCATAAAGTAGGGATTATTAGCTTCAATTCGAAGTATAATCAGAGAATTAAGTGGATTAACTAATTATGATAAACAGTAATGAACAAACTTTAGTCAAAAGTCAATAAGCTAGTTAAATAAAACAAAAATGAATATAACATTAATTGCCTTCAACTACACCCTTTGATCATTCTCATTATCAATTTCCATGCATGAATTTCTACCATATCAACACAGAATATATTAGTTGTTCTGATTGATTTTGACAAACATTTCAGAAAAATATTAAATTTCCAACAAATTCTCAGATTTTTTCTCCAGTTTTATTCCACATAATATAAGTTTAATTTTTCCTTTGATCCTTTAAATTTCTATCAGCTAAATTCCTTCACTGAAAGACTTGCTTACTTTTCTTCGAGGTATGCAAGATGAAAAAGCAGTAGAAAAAAGTTTTCTGAACAGAAAACAAATAACTTTATTGATAAACCAAGGAATATAGAAGAATAAATAGAAGGTAAATTCCACTTACTGATAATTTCAGAACTTGAATTCCATGGTGATGAGTTTCCCAGTGAAATGGCAGAAAATGAAATCCCACCGATCACAAAAGTCCCAAGTGAAGTAAGAGTAGCAAGAAACAAATAAGTGAGACAAACTCCACAGAGAAAACCCAACACACAAATTTGGCATGGAAATGAACTGCCCATTTGCAGAGCTTTCTGTGACACTACTCTTTCAAAAGATTTCTGACCCAATGGCTCCATTTTCAAATTCTTCTTTCAAAATTGTACTTTATAAATTGTTCAAAGGATCATCAAGAAACCCAGAAAAGACAACAATTGAAACTGTCTCCTACTCCAAGATTTTTAAAGCAAGCCAGACAACTTGCAACAGGACTCACAAGAAAGTAAGCTACAGAGCTAAACTTTTTTCCTTTGCATGTAAATGGCAAATATCGTTTCCTTATTTTCAAGAAAACATGGGCATGGGCTTGCCAAAAAATACCCAGTTTCACATAAAATTGTCAGTGTCAAGTCTCAACCATTCATTTTTCATCTCTAGTAACTTCTTTTTAGTTAATTAAAGTGGTCCACTTCTATTTTCCTTCCAACTGCAAAAATAAAAATAGTAATCCTCATTACAATTCACAAGATTGAATTATAATACCCAAATAGATAATCACATTTTAATAAAATTAAAAAATTAAAAAAAAAAAAAAGAAACAGAAAGAAAATAGAAGAGATTATCACAACTATGGATCATTATCATTTGAAAAAAAATTTATATTTTTTAAAAAAATTAAAAAGATAAATTTGCATAATTATAGAAATTAACAGCTGGTGAAAAAACACCAAATAAAAGATAGCATGCAGAAAGACACATGCCATATCAAAAACACTAGAAAACAATTTGCACAAGATAAGCATCTAAAATAGAACAACTTACCAGAAAATCCTCAAAGCAGTATATTTTCTGTTTATTTATTTTACAGTAATAATATAAATTGCCTTTTGCAACCTCTCTATTTTGTTTTTTTGAAACAGAATATTTAAGCACAGAGAAAGAAAAGGAAGTGTGATTTTTGGGTATAGAAAGGAAAAGAAAACAAAAACAAGAATTGTCAGAAATATCAGGGAGAAGGAGAGATATTCAATGGAACATTGGGAAGCTAACAAAACCCAAATATTTTTTCAATTTCAGTTTCTCAAGAAACAGACAGACATATCAAACCTTCACTGACTGAAACTGCCCACATTTGGGGTAGGGTGTAGTTTTCAAACTCAATTATTAATATAGTTAAACATAATAATTAATTAATACTTAATAATTATTATAGTCTAATGACTAGATAGAATGAAGCAAAGCTAAAAGCTTAACCTAGTAAGCTCTCATTAAACAACAAAAACAACAACAGATGAGATGATTATTTCATTTCTTTTTTCATTACATTTGGAGCAAGTAGAATATATTCTTTTATTTTATGTGAGTTTATTTGTAAATGGTCCCACCTTATCATTATTCATCAACAGCTGTCAATAATTCTTTTCTTTTTTTCTTTTATTATTAAATAAAATTTATATTTTCTTGTAGGCACAAATAATTAAAATTAAAATTTTTATTTCTTATTTATTTTAAATATAATTTAATGCTTATATCATAATCCAATATAAATCTAAAAAATTATTTATTAAAAAAGCAGTTAACATAAAATACAAAAAAATATTTAATTTATTTTTAATTATTATTAAAATTTAATTTTTTAGTTCATTAAATTATTTTTTAATTAATTTAATTTCATTTGATATTTAAATTTATAATTATTAATATTTTAAATATTTGTTAATAATTCATTATATTATAAAATAACCTTAAGCACTAATTATAAATTTAGGATGGATTTGTAAAGAATATACATGTTAAGAAGGTAATTACGAATTTCAAAATATAATTTAGGTTCTGTTTAGTTTAACTGTTTATAAGAGTTATTAGATGATAATTGGTAATTGATAGCTGATTATTTCATGTATTTAGTAAAATTATTATTAATTATTAACTATTAATATGTTCAATAATTATTAAGAGTAAATATTAATATTTATTCTTTATTTAAATATTATTTTTAGAGAATAATTTAATAATTTTTAATTAAAAAATATTTTTTTAAAAAAATTTTAATTTAAAAATTACTTAACTACTAACAGCTATTCGTAATCAAACTCTAATAACAACATTAAAATTTTTTTACTAAATATTCATTTACTCTTATTAATTATAAGACGAAAATACAAATATTTGTCATTAAAAAAAAAATTGCCTTTAAGCGGTGATTGTAAACTCAAAGTATTTAGTTTATCATGGTATCTCATTAAGATTTTCGTAATATATAAAAAGAAACATTACATGCATTAAACAACATATTTATTTTATTTATTACAATAAAAACGTAGTAAATAATTGGCACCTCAATGAAGCGTAAGCTTTGCTTTACTTTACTTTGTTTTATCGACGAGCAAAGTAGTGAATAGTTGTGATTCCGTGACTGATTATAGCTTTAATTAATAATTATTATTTTCTTAATTTTTAATAAAATTCACGTCAACTCTAAATCAGGAGCGTTGATTTTTTTATGAGAGGGGGGGACCCAAGTTTTATTGTTGTTTATAATCCCAGTTTCCCTGCAATTTCCAAAAAATTGACAACCTCATCGATGTGGGCGGCCGTCAGTATTTCCATTTCTCATCTTCTCTTATCTTCGCTCACGAGAAATTAATTGTTTCGTTTCTCATATAAGAGTACCTTATTCCTTGGTATTTTTATAAAAATATTAAAAAAAAAAGAAAAAAAAATTATTTTTATTATTACCATTATTTTTTTCAAAAATATTACATATCTAAAAATATTTTTTTTATAATATAATATATATTATATAAATATAAAAATATACCAAATATATATCGAATACATTAAATATATATTAAAATATATATAAAAAAAAAATTACTATAAAAATTAAAAATTAAAAAAATCACATATTTATATAATTTATCCTTATCCATTTTATTTGGAGGACCATTGGACCCAAACTACATAATGTTAATTTTGACCAAATAGTATATGCTCTAATATATATTTTCTTTATTTTTTTATTTATCATTTTAAAAATTTATTTATTTATATTTTTAATTATTATTTTAAATTTTTAAAATAATATTTATCTATTTTTTTATTTTATCTTTATAGTATTTAATTAGAATATAATAACTTAATTTAAGATAAAATTAAAAATATAAAATTAAATTAATTATTTTAAATTTAATTAATAAATATTTTAATATGTGTGTAAATTTATATAAGGATGAATTTTGACCAAGTAGCATTTTATCAAAATAATAAATTAAAAATATTACTTTTAAAATAGCAAGGACTAATAAAATAATGCCAAAGCTTAGAGAAATGGTTGAAAAAAGTTTTGTGCCAAGTGTCTAGTTTGGTTGGCTTCCAAAGTATTTATCTTTTTTATGATTAATTCTATATGTTTATTTATTATAATTTATTTTTACTTTTATTGGTCATTAATTATTTATGAATATTCATTATTTCAATTATGTTTTTAGACTTTTAGTTTAATTCAAGTTATACTAATTAATAGTTATAATATTATTAATATATTTTATTATTTCAATTTTGTTTTTAAACTCTTGGTCTGATTGGAACTATACTATTTAACTAACATTATTAATATATACTTAATATTTCAAAACTTTTAGTTTTCCTTTTTTAGTTATAGGAGTTCAATTCTTTATAAAAAGGTTTTAGCAGCAAGAAAACATTGGATTGAGGTTAGTTATTATAGATTTTTTTTTTTTTTGGGTAAAAATGAAAGAATTGAAGTAAACTACATAACATAATACAGTTTACAGTATAAAAAATGCCAAGAGCAAGTTCATCTAAGACATGATTGCCAATGCTTGATCTACCCGAAATGGGCTAACTAATGAGCATAGAAGTTAGCTTTTCTGAAAGTGTGAGCTACCTTAACCCTCTCCAACATCTATTCAATAGTATCTTTATATTCCTCACAAGCGAAGTTGAAGTGTTGAGCTCATCTTCTTCATTGCACAGCAGCTGAACCACCTCGAGCCTATACCACCAAAAGATAACGAATTCCTTTAATCCAAGCCAAAGAGAGCCAATAGTAGATGCCCCATAATTCTGCTATGGTGATGGAACAGGCTATCACACATATATATTTTTCTTTACTTTTATTGTTGTGATATTGGAGTTGAATCAAACACTTGCAAATAATTCTTTTTATGCTTAAAGAAATTATTTTAATGTTACTTTATCAATTTTATGTTTGATTACATACTTAATTTATTTACTTTTTATTTTATTTTTTTTAAGTGTAGTGGGATGCACAAATTTATCATCTAGTTACATTAAATCTCAAGGTATTAAAATCATTAATCATTTATGAAAATTTCACATCCATAAAATTCATTTTTTTTTTAATTCAGCCTGAAATTACTATTAAATTAAAAAAAAAAATCAAATGTCAGAATAAAATTCACTTGTTTAAGTTATATAAAATTAACTTGCCAAATACTCCTTCTATTTTTTTTTATTTGTCGTTTTAAAAATTTATTTATTTACATTTTTAATTATCGTTTTAAATTTTTAAATTAATATTTATTTACTTTTTTCTATTTAATTTTTATAATATTTAATTAGAATATAATAATTTGATTTAAAATAAAATTAAAAATATAAAATTAAATTAATTATTATAAATTTAATTAATAAATATTTTAATACGTGTCAAAAATTTTAAACAGAAAAAAGTCGGAGGGAGTAGCAGGGAAGGACAAGATCATCCTTTGGAGAAGTTATTGATTAATTAGTTTACTTAACTTTTAAGTTCTCCAATTCTTCATATGTATTTAAAGCCTCTTTTATTATTGAAGTTAGTGTAAGTGAGAGTTTTTGGGATTGAGGGGATATACAGTATTTTTTTATATATTTTATTTTATTAAAAAATTATATTTTGATAGTATTTATTATAATAAATTTATTAATATATTTTTTTATACTAAATAAAAATTATTTGAACAGCTAAAAATATATCATAAATTTTATGTATTTTATTTAATAGTTTATATTTAACGCATTATATTTAATGGTTTATATTTAACGCATTTATAATATATTTTTAACTATCTAAATAATTTTTATTTAGCATAAAAAATATATAAATAAATTCATTACATCAAATATTATCAAAATATAAATTTTTTAAAATTTTATAAAAATTTTTAAATGATTAAAATGAGATACATAAGGAGCTACTGTATAAAAATACACATCAGTCTCCTCAACCCAATTTCTGAGCTATGCTTCTCCAAACAAAATTATCCTAACGGTCACATTTTCAAGTCCCTAAAGATTCTCTGTCTTTGATTCTTTTCTTGATTTCATCCTCTATCCTCTCTAAATTCTCCCTCTCTCTGCCTTTTTCTTGACAAAAAGGGCACTTTACATATGCAAGTCAGTAATGAGGTGCCTTTTCGCTTGTTTTACTACTTCTAAATCTAATCATAAAAAATGCAGGCATTCGATTAATGCATCTCCCTCTAAACACCATGTAAGTCCATTTTAAAGCTTGATTCTTGGTGGGTTTCTTTCTTTCAATAATAAAAAAAGAGTAACCTTTAGCATTTATTGGTTGTTTTATTACAGAGAGATGCAGCTAGTGAAGCTCTGCTACTTGATGATGTTACCACAAAGCAACAAGTCACTGAAGAACCCATGAAGCCCATTATAGAATCCAAGTAAGTTATTCAATATTATGAGCTTAACAAGTTTAGATTTTACTTTATTTTTGGCTTTAAAAGGATATTTGGTTTATGAATTTTTTGAAATTTACATTAATAGTTGTTTATTTGTTAATGTTTTTAGAGAGAAAAAGAGTGAGGAACAATTGAGCTGCAATGGGAAAAAGAAAGTAACTTTTAACTTGAATGACGAGATCTATAAGGGTTTTTCTACAGAGGAACCTTATAATGCAGTAGAAAACAATGAGAAGGAAGAGGGTGAAAACAAAGATGAAGAACCATCACATGAAAGCAAATCAATTCCTAATTTGATTCCATCAGATGGAGCATCTTATCCTCCAAACCACAGATATCAAAAGTATGCTAAGGAAGAATGTGAAGATTTAGAGTTAGAAGATAGCGATTCAGTTGATGATAGTGATAATGAGGGTAATGATGGTAAGCTGTTGGTTCAAGAAGAGGCATCTGAATCATTGTTTTCATTATCGATTGATTCAAGAAAACAAAGCTGTGGAGCTGAAGTGGGTGAGAAGGAGGTCTCTAGTCCAATGCCAAAATGCGGTTCACCTCATGAGGAACCGAAGGCAATTGGGTCTAATCAAAATGCTCGAAAAAGGAATCAATATCTTGATTCTATGTTGAATCCAGTAGAAAATCTAGCTCGATGGAAAGCAGTAAAAACAAGAGCAACCTTATCGTTGCACCAACAAGACAAGGAAAACATTAATGTAGAGAAAGATTTTGGTTTAGCCATTATTAGTCCGGAGCCTAGTTTTAAGCTATTGACTAACCATGCAAAAGCAAACGTCGATAGGAAAAAGATTTTGGACCCAGAAATTTTAGTTGATGCTAGCCTATCTAATTGGTTGTTTGAGTCTGAAACAATACCCTTATCCAAGGGAAGCTCAAATTCTGTTGGGGATTCAGCACCTGGGAAGGCAAGTTCGCCTATAAATCATGAAGGCAGGCCAATTTTAGGAGCATTGACAATGAACTCACTCAAACAAGTTTCTACATCTTCTTCTCCTAAACGAGGAAGAAGCCAGAGTCCTGATGAAATACCCATTATAGGCACTGTTGGGAGCTACTGGCGTCATACTGGACAGACTATGGATTCAGATTCAAGATCTTCTGGCAATGGAATATTAAACACTAGAAGCAAAAGTGGGGAGGTACTATTGAGCTGATATTCACGGTTGTGTATACTCTTGCCAGTTGATGAATGAAGTGATGCTAATTTTGTTTTTGATTGTACAGGATGAGAGAATGAAGTGGAATTCTACCCCATTTAAAGCAAGATTGGAGAGAGCCTTGGACGGGGACATTGCCCAAGTTGAGAATGTGACTCAATAGAGTGTTTGGCTTGGGGAAGCGGTAGTGCTTTTGTGTATTTATCATGTTGGATTTTGAATTTTTGATGTCATGTGCATACCCGGATGCTATTTTTAAGTTTCTCTACTGTCTCCTCGCTTTTTAGAGATGATTAATGGAACCTATTGCTGCTCTAGTTGTCCTTTTCCTCCTTTTAAGAATATAAAAGAAAAGCCCGAAATAATGAATGTGGTGGGAGTTATCGATAAAGTTAAAGAATTTATGGATATATATGTACAGCTTAAACCTATGGAGAAGGTTAGAGCGGCCTGGAGACTGGCCGGAAGTTGTTGGGCAGCGGCCATCTCGAAGAAAGTGGGACGAGTTCCTCCAACTTGAAACAACATTTTCTGCTGCTTCTTCGAATTCGGATTCTAATTTTGCAGGTTTGGGGTTTAGAGGTTTTGATCTTCTTCTCTGTTCCACTCTCTCTCTAGTTCTTATCCTGCAGAATTACCTTTTAGGGGCGAGGTAAGTAGAAAAAAACAACTAATAGTACGCCCACATATAGAAACGACTTGTGGTTATATAAATTTCCTTTTTGGACGATAGCTTTTCAACGGTCGTTTTGCTGAATAGGGAAAATATCTCGGACGGAAATTTTTTCCCGTCACCGGAAAACGATTCCGTCCGACAGGGAAAAAATTCCTATGTATTTTGAAATGACTTTATGTTTTACAATTTACAAATGACCGGCCTATCAAATTTTTATTAAACAATGAACACTAGTTTGATTAGTTTTGACCTCTTGTAAATAGTGATAATGAGGTTTATTGCCATTTGATAGGAATATGATAAATATGTGAACTATTTACAGTTTTTGAACATTATGCATATTTGCATAAACAGGACAAGACTCTTAGAAAAGATAATGCCACACTTGGTTGTTGGTTCTTCCCTGGAGGGATGTCAAAGTGCCATACTTAGTTCCGCCGTGGAAGGATGTGATGATATGCTTGTCTCCCATGGAAGGATGCCAAATCAGACAATGGGGAGACCTCTAGCAAGGAAGATAGTGAGCATTGGTCATGAAAGGAATTGAGCAAAAGGAAGTTACCATTTTTTGTTCCCACTGTTGGATTTTACTCGATGCTTCCATTTTTTAACAATTAGAGAGATGCAAAGACTAGGATAGAGGGTAGAGAGGGAGAGAGGGAGTTTGATTTCTCGTAGCTTTATATATTTATATAAACATCGGACAACGTCAACTTGCACATTAGTTGCTTGGTCATCCACTATTGACCGTGTTTTGTTGCTTAATGTTCAGAGAGCAAGGCGTAGAATGTAAAATTGATTCACAAAACAATAGTAACCTCTTGCAAGGATCAAATTCCTTGAAGCCTTATTTGATTGAAAGTTGCAAATTCTTCTAGAAGTCAACATTGCACAAACATATACAGAAGCCATCTTCTACCACCAGTTCCTATTGCAAGTTCAACCCTATAGAAAGGTCACAAGTCAGGAAATTCAATTAAGTCCTTTGATTCTTAGCTAGACAGGAAGTAAAGAAAGAGACCCCTTGGGTTCCAAAATTCCTTCCCATCAATAATTACACCTCACCCCATCATGTCCAGGACCAGCATATCGTCAATTGGTACAAAATGCTTAATCAAACGAAGGCAGATGATTATACAGCTGGTTCATCTGTTCTCGGTCGCTTTGCTAATGCTGGACTAAATTCATCATCTTTTGGGTCAAGAACCTCACCATTTCTGTTTTCCAAGGCCTTTTGCTTTCTGCTTATACTTTGAGAACTTTCTTCCTGTGCAGTACCACCATCATTTCTGTCAAACCCTGTTTTGGCATGATCCAGCTCCAAGACTTCCAATTTATCTTTTCCAGATGGCTTCACTAAATTTGACTCTCGGAGGGAAGGGTCCTCCAGGGAGGAGGAAGAAGGCTTGGACTTGTCCTCCTCTATCTTCCTTTGTTTCTCAAACATACTTTGAAGATACCTCCCTTGTTCCTCAATTCTCAATTGTAAATTTCTCTGAATCTGACAGGATAAAATTACATCAACACTAGCTTTTGACTGAATATAATAATTTCCAGAAAGAGTTGAGAAAAGGTAGAAAAGTGCGCCGCAAGAAAATATTGGAGCACACAAAGAAGCATAATGAACTTAAATTTTTTGACAATGTCCTAGAAAAACAGAAAAAGGAACTGATTCAGATGTGGTTTCCTGCTTAATAGATGTGCTAAAACAATACTCTTAATGTGTGGGTGTGGCCCTGGCCTAGCCCATAATTTATCAATACTCTTAAACTCGGTACAGAAAGCAGTTAAATGTATGAAGTTTTCAAACAATTAACAGTAGTACAATACTGGCAAGTAAACATTTAGACCTCTTGATGCCACCCAATGAGTTACTAGATGCCTCTCAGAATACCCAATAATTAACAGCACTACAGTACTAGAAGCAGTAAAACCTTTCTAAATCAAACTTGAACATGAAGCAAAATTAATTAATAAATTCAGTTATTAAGGGAAAACAAAAAAGAAAATTTTCATGATTTGATGACTTGCAGAATTAGCAGTATTTACAAGAAGACAAAAGCACCCAAATTTCCGTATCATGCAGGTTTAGCAAACATTTTAAGAAATTCATGCCAACATGTTAACACATGAAAAAGAAGAACCAGTGTTCGACACACTTCAATCCTCTAAAAGACAGAAATTGAAGCTCAAATACCAATAGCATACCTCAAGCTGTTCATGAAGTTGCTTCTGAACCTCCATTTGCAATCGCAATGCTTCAGTGATTCCAATGCTCCTGTTCAGAACCAAATTTCACATATAATCAGCTAAACTTTCCATATACAAATTAAAATGCAAAAAGAATATGGTGTAGCTATTATGGCATAGGGAGTCCAAACACATAAAGCTCCGTAATCACTCTCATAAATAAATAAAAAATAAAAAAAGAAGCAGACGTGACTTCAGAAACAAGCAACTTGAGAAAAAAACTGAGTGTGAGAGATGATTAAGGAAAAACCCAGGCAAAAGATGAAAATAAAAGGGATATTACATCAATAAAAAATTATGAATGCACGGGAAGAATGAAAGAAATTGTTTGCATGAGGAAATGGAATTCGCTATAGTCAGAAAAGACAAGTATTTCAGTAACAGTAATTTGACATTCATGGAATCAAACTACAAGTTATGTTACGGCTACCTAAATATGTTTGCATAGGCTAACTATACAATCCTACCCAAATGCAATAGACACGTGTATCTTACAATAATGTTTTATGGAAATAAAAAGGAAAAAGGGGGGAGAAAAAGCAAAAAGGCTTTGCAACTTTGCTTTATGTAATTCTCTCTATCAATCATTTCATCTATTATAGTAAAATAAAACCTTGGTTAAAAAAGATCCTCCCACAATATGTCTGCAACATTGTGCAAGTAATTTTGCATGTGATAATCTACAACTATAAATTGCAGGCGTATAACTAAAACTCCAGTACCACTTTTTATTAAGTAAAAAATTGATGCATACTTTAACTAAAAACCAGGGATGACTACACTCTGAAACTCTTGGCGGAGGAAAAGAACTTACGTTTTCAAGTCTAGAGATTTCATTTCATCCATTGAATTCAGCTTTTGCTCTGAAGTTCCTGAAAAATGAAGAAAACAATGAACTTTTAACAATTGCAATGTCAATATATAACTCTTGAAATCCTATAGAAAAAGAAGAGAGGAACACCATGAAAGTTAATGCATTATATTATTCCACAATAAACTATACACTAAAAATATGGTAAGCAAACATAACAAAGAAATTAAAAAGTGAAAGATTTTTTGGCTAAAGCAGGTATCTCAAGAGCCTAGAAAGTCTTGCATCTGAAAGAAGAGAAAGAAGGTAGTGTTACCTTCAGACGGCTCCGGTTTATGTCTTGCTGTTCTGTATTTCTGAAATTTAAAAAATAACTAGCTAAATCATCAACAGTTGGAACTAGCTTCTGAAAGGAAACATACGTGGTCAAGTGTTAAAGATAAAAGAAAATTTGCATACCTGCAGGTGGCTTTTAACGTGGTAGATAGTCAAGCCTTCAACATTCATGAGCTTTAAGACACCCTTCGGAGTAGCTCCTGTAATTTAACACTGTAAGTAAATATGACAAGAATTTTCCTGGTCCTAAGAAATATTATCAACCAGGAGAACTACGCACGTTCACTACCACCAAGCATATTAACAGCTTCCACAAAAGCATCATGAAGTTCTGGTGTCCAACGCATTCGGGGTTTTGATGGGGCTGCAGTGGACACTGGATTAGCAATACTACATGGTTCTCCATTATGTACAAATTGATGCTGGTGAGTTTGGGGTAGTACTGACATTTCAGAAGACGATTTCAGAGCCTGGTACATCATTTACAATTTCAAGATAAGTAAGAAGCAAATGACAAGGAAAAGAAAGGATGTTTAGCAGTCTATCAGTCAAGTACTAAATTACTATGATCTTAAACTGATTCTAGAAAATAACTCTATTATTCATCAAGAAAAGTTGCTAAAACAGAAAACTCTAATAGTAGAGCCAGTATTCAAGGCTGAAGTAAACTATATAGTCTTCCAAACACCTCCCAGAGCACATATAGAAAATCATTTTTTACCATGGAGATAGATTTAAATTTACTGCAAAGCGTATGGTTTTCCAAACACCTCCCAGAGTACATATAGAAAATCATTTTTTACCATGGAGATAGATTTAAATTTACTGCAAAGGATATGCAACAGGACCCAACCTTTTGTTTGGCATCTGTGGCATTAGCATCATTTAGAATTTCACTCCAATTTGGTTCTATATCATCATCAACAGATATCAACTGATCAGCCCACTCCTGCCAATCTGTTCTCGTAGAAAGATCCTCAGATGCAATAACATCAATGCTGCTTTCCAATTGACCATTCTGAACAGGGACATTTTCAGGAAAATCAAGCAAACCATGAAGTGGATCAATAGACCAGGACATATCCTTATTTTCTTCAGAGTGATTAATTAGTGGTGTGGATTGCACTTCAGAATGGGAAGAACGGATTGGTGCTGCTAGCAAAGTTCCTCTGTCCTTCAATGACTGTGAAATGAAGGGAGAATTTTGAGACTGTCCTCCTTGTGCTGAAACTGAAGAAGTACAAACTTGATTGGGAATTCCCATGGATGATGAAAACAAGTGCCCAATTGTCCTACTACCAGGAGCAACTAGAGATGCCTGTTGAGGTACCGGGTTTCGTATCTGTTCTCTTTCTAAAGAAAACTGAAAGGAATCAGGCAATTTAGAATACTTCTCTTCAAGAGCTGTGGGAAGAACTGGAAAAGAAGAAGACATTGCTAGTCAGCTGCTTTGCACCTGATTCCTGAGTATTTAAAGCACAGCACACATTCATTATTGGTATATACATAGAATCACAAGGTATCAGCAACATAAACACTTGCTGCAAACTTACTCAAATGTAACAGGAAAAAGAAGAGAGTTTTTAATGTATATTATTTCACGAATAGATGATCTGTACCAGCCGAAATTAATCAGAATGACCTCAAATGACCTCTACCATCATACAAAATTAATCAGAATACAGAAAATCGAACCATACTAGTAAGACTTATTACAAAACCACACAGCAGGTACACAGGCCCCAATGTCATGCTATTTGAATTCCTCAGAGACAATTACTAAAACTAATACATTGACACCAAAGTAAGCCAAATTTCAGCCTGTAGGATCGCTATAAAAACTCAAATCTATAATTATCATCATCAGTGAAAAAAAGTGAAAAATGAATACGACTATTCTAACATCCACCACCCCAGACCAACTCCAACTATCCAATTTCACTCAATTCATTGAAAATACATAAAATAAATACATATATATATTACCATTTACCAACAACGCAAAATATACTAAAATTCCCTGAAGAAAACAACCAAAACAACTCAAGAACACGAGACATATCAATTAGCTTATTATGTATCAGAAAGAGCAGCAACCCAATTCGCAATCAAACAAAAAACTCACTCATATTCACTACAGGAAACATAAAAAAAAAAGGGGGGGGGGGGGGAGAAAAAAAAAGGGTAGAAGCCAAAACAGCTCAAATCAATCCAAATTATGGTAAAAAACATGACTTAAAAAATCTATAACTCAGGAACTCATAAGAAAATCTTACCTAATTGCACGAATATAGAGATATGAATATCGACAAAGTGGCGATTGGATAAGAACCCAATATTTTGGAGGCGAAAACACAGGCAAAAAGGAAGAATATTGACACAGGATATGGCGTCTTTCTTCTTGAATTTAGCAATCCCACCAATTCTCTCTCTCTCTCTCTCTCTCTCTCTCTCTCTCTCTCTCAGCCTCCGAAAGAATCCGTATTTGGCCTTACGTGTCTCACTGTCATTGCTATAAAATATTTTTGTATTTAACAAAGTTGTTATTTTGTATCATAAATTATTAGCCGTTGATTTCCTTTTCAATTAAATTTTGGTGGTGATTGGAATAGGAAGTGAACAAGATATGGGCGTAGATGTGTATGATTATGAAAGACTGCTTAGAAATCAGAAAAATAGTAATACAAGAAGAAGGGTAATGGGGCCCAAATAAAGTGGCGGTTTCTTTTGGTACTTTAGTATTTCTTTCCCAAGTCCAGTTGGCTTTTGCTTTTCCAAGTTCAGAAGTTTTATCTGAAATTTGGTCAAATTTGTTGTTTTTGTTGCTTCTTGATACAAGTAATGAACTTGCTTCAGCTTACTGTTGTGATTATTAGATTATCATAGGTTTCTAAAACTTTTAACATTCCTTTCTCTTCCATGCCATGCTGTACATTTAATTTATTACTTAAAACTTCCTCAGAACTAGAGTTACCAATAATGTAAAGAAAAGAAAGTCTTTTTTTATTATTATTATAAAATAAAATTTTAAATTCATAATACCGATAAACATTCAATCATTTAAATTATTATTTTATATTATAAAATATAAATTATTAATAGTACATATAATCTTATTATTTTATTCAAACTAAACATATTATATATAATTATAGATAATTATGATAGTTTATTATTATGCTAGTTTTCAATATTAAACGGTGCTTCCTTTAGTTATGCAATCAATTTTGATTAAAGATATTGATATTTCTCTTTCAAAAAGTAAACCATAAATTAATACCTATTCAATCATGATTTATGAGTAAAAAGAAAATTGAATAAACAAAAAATTATTAGATTTATTATGAATTGATTGAACTGTATGGTTTTTCATCAAACTATATATGATTGGATTATCACAATTTAATATTCAGTTGTATTTATGATGTTATAATAACATTGCTCCAAAGAAATAAAAAAAAATTAAAAAAAAAAACTAGAAAACCTGAAAATGGTTTGTCAATGCAGGGTCCAATTTTTTTAAGTCATATTTATTATTTCCATTATATGTATAATATGATTGTAACAGTAGGCAAACATGATACATTCACAGTCTGGGACCAGAGTGGCATACCAAAGAAATTGTTCCATTACAATGGTGTCTTGAAAAGTCAGTTAACCATTGAGAATTCTGCATTTTTTGAAACTTCAAACCTTTGGATAATGACTAATAATTAAAAATTAAGATAAGTGCAGACTGCAGAGTGCATGCATATTAAAAGATGTTGACATCTGACAGTAATAAAATCAGAATATAAAAAATTAAACAATTGACAGCAATAGAATTAGAATTAACAATTAATCTTGAAGATGAAGAGAATCGAACCTTATACCTCTCGCATTCAAAGAGAGCTCTTAAGCATTTGAGTATCAAAGTTAATGGTTAAAATATAATATATTGTAAACGAAAGTTTTATTTAAGTCACGTGTTATTTAAAAATATATGTGTCGGTGATTAAAAAATTATTAAATATTTAAATAAATAATAATTATTGATATATTTTTTTAAATTGATAAAATTTAATAATATATAAAAATTATAATTATCGATTATAATTTTTATTAATTAAAAAAAATATTTTTATTTAAAATCAATAATTATCAATCCTTAATCCAAATACTAACTTAATAAATATGTAAAGTGATGTAAGAATATACCTAATAATTATAAATAAATAAAAAATAATGTTAAACTATTGGATTATGCAATAATGTTGACATGTTATATTTAATAAGAATAAATGTTGTTGCTCTTTATAGTGGAATATACGATGCCAATGAAAAAGGAATGTGTTGTTTTGTCTACTTTTATCAGTGCTTATTTATAAGTAGGAGAAAAAATTTCGAATCTGTCACTTCATAAATTTGATGGATTTAATATATTTCTGAAGGAATTATTTTTTTTTTAATTTTATTTTGATAGAATATCAATAATATGAAAGTATATGAATGATGCAAGAGTAACTTAGTTAACTAAAATGTTCTAATTTTAACTTCAAAGAAAATATTAAATGAATAGAAAAATAATTTTTTAGTATTATCTCTGTTTCAAAATAAATATCATATTTTTTTTTAATATTTCAATTTAATTGTCTTATTTTTTAATTTAAATTACATTTTATTTTAAATTGATAATAATATTCTCATTAAAAATATGTAAAAAAATGTAGAAATTAATTAAAAGATATAAAATGTGAAAGAATTAGAAAGCTGGAGAGAGATTAAAGTAATTAATGAATTACAATAATAAATAAATTAAAGAGTTTAAAATAAATCAATTTTTTTATTAATAATCGTGTATTTTGTAATTATAACAATTATTTTGAAACAAAAGAAGAAATATGATTTAGATATTTTATAATTATCAAAAAATATAGCTCAAAATTATTTAGAGTGAAAATAAAGAATTTATAAAATTAATTCAATTAATTTTAAAATTAAGGTAAAATTAAATTAAATTGATTTTAATTAGGCTAGAGATGTCACGGTCCTAAAAATCACTTGAATATCACTTAATTTTTGTTTACATATCTATATTAGATATATTTACTAATTATTTTTATTTTCAATTTTTGGTACATTTGTAAATATTTTTAAATGGAAGTAGATATTAAGATCAGAAGACCGATTCATCATGGACAATTTCTATCATCTTTTTAAGAAAGTGAAAAATTTAAATGGAATTTATTAATATATTATTCAGGGTCAGAATCAGAAAGTTTTATTACAGGGATCAAAATTAACTTAGTAAAAAATTTTAGTGTTATAAATTATATATAATTTTTTTTAGAAGACCAACTAAAAGCGATATTAGAGGGAGGAAAAGTTAAATTAATAAAAAAATTTAATATTATAAATTATATATAATTTTTTTTAGACTAATTAAAAATTTATATATAATTTTAATATTATTAATCATATATAATTTATTTTGGATCAGTTAAAAATTTATATATATATATATATACATATAAAATTTTTAATTAATCTCTCAAATTTAAATTTTTAATTAATCTCTCAAATTTTTTAAATCTATGTATATATTTATATATATATATGTATATATATACTTATATTTAAAAATTTTGGGAGGCCAAGGTGGGACCTAACCCTTAGTTCCACCTTCATACTACTAACTATAGTTATACAACTCTAGCTCGTAGGTAAATTTTTTGCGGACTCTCGTAGCAGAGCAATAAATACGAACAACAGTAGTAGCCATTAATAATTATCACAATTTGTTCAACATGGAGAAGAATATTATGAACATTGATCAGCCATTTGAAGCTATAGGTTCTGAAATTGGTAGTTAAAATAATAAGAAACAGCAAAAAGATGTTGTTTTGGATGGTAGTACTTATTTTCCAAAGATTAATTAGGTACCTAAATTCAGTGGTGCGGTTGGTAGTACTGATCCAGAATATTTGCTCGTTTGGTTCCACCAGATGGAAAGCATTTTTAAATATTGTAATATCTTCAAGTATGGCTATACCTTTGTCTTAGTTACAATCAAATTATGGAATGCACTTCTTGCTAGCAGACAAGTGAAAACTTAAATTCTTCAAGTTATTGCTAAATTGATGAGGTTCCTTCTATAACAGTTATACTTGAATGCTCATACTCTTTGCATTGAAAGAGACCGGAGATGCCAATTTTTTGGTCACCTGAGGTGGTTTTAAAAACTTGGAATGAGAGGATTTTTCAGAGAGTTTTGAAAAAGAGAGGAAAGGATTTCTGAAAGAGAAGCTGTAGTTTGTGTTTGGTTTGCATATTTGCCGTATACTAAGGAGTTAGTAGTAGTCTGAGCTAGAATTAACAAATGTTAGAGAAAGCAAAAAACTAGCTGATAGAATTGGTTTCAAGATTGAATCCATTTTTGGGGTAGGGGAAATATATTCAGGTAAAGCTAGTTTGGTAATAAGGTCTTAATTAGTGGTTTTGCGAAGAATCAAATTTTGGGAAAAAGAATTCACTGGTTAAGTGGTAGATTAGTTATATAAATGCTAATGATAATGGATTAATGGTAGATTGATGAGGAGTTGAGGTTTGAGTTTATTTTCAAACGTACTTGTATCTAATTTAAAATTCCTGCTAGTCAAAGTTAGACTATCTAATATGTTGGTGGAAGAGTTGCCACTTTCATATTCTGATCTGAATTGCACATAACTTAATTTTCTAGCTTTTTGACAAGGTTCAATTCAATGGAAATGACTTAATTTTTAATCCAATTAAAAAGAAAGATCGAGTTTAAAAATATAAAAATATTATATTATTTATATCACTAAATTAAAATATGAATATATATCATAAAAAAATATCAATGTAATTGTTAATGTTATAAAATTAAGTTTTGAACTTTCTGAGTTCATTCAATTAAAATTTATTGTAAAATTGAAAAGTAATTGGATTTATAAGTATCAAATTTAAAATCTTTTAAATAAAACATAAAATTTTGAAGTGTAATATGAATTTTTATATTATTATTCCACAATGAATTAAGTATATATTAAATAAAAAAAGTATTAATATTTTTTTATTAAAAATAAAAAAATTATATTAATTATATTATATTATCATTAATTGGATATATGAGATAATAATTGCAAGGAAGAATTTTTTACTTAAACGTCGAAGTAGAATTTAGTTCTATCATTGATGATATGGGAATGGGACACCTGTGGTTGAGAAAAAAAAAATACTATTAATTTGGAAGTGATTAATAAACCTGTAATTAACAGTTGTAAATTAATTATGACTAATACATTTTACATAAAAATTGGTTAAGAGTTAGAAACCATAATAACAGATTAAAACCAGATTGGATCTATCTGAAATCTCTGAAGAAAAGAAAATTAAGCCATAGAAAAGTCGCTTGATTATCCATGCATTTCGCTGTCTTCTCCATTCTCAACCTCAACTCTTCATCTCTACTAATTATCACCATATACAATACATATCAACTTTCCCTACCCTATTCAGTTTGGGCAGCGAGTGGAAATTCCATCCTCTCTTTCCATTTTCTTTCCTCCTCCGCCACCATCGTTGCCCCAAAACAAAGCAACCACCACCGCAAGTCTTTAACAAACAAAAGATAATTAACCAATCCATCATGACTTATAATGCGCAGCTTTTTCAACTTCTGGAAATAAATGTCATTTCTGCTCAGGATTTGGCTACTGTATCCAAATCTATGCGCACTTACGCTGTGGTTTGGGTTCATCCAGAGAGAAAATTGACCACCAGAATTGATCAAAATGGCCATACCAATCCTCAATGGAATGAAAAATTTGTTTTTCGAGTTGATGATACATTCTTGAATTCTGAAACCTCTGCTATTATGATTGAAATCTATGCCGCCGCTTGGCTTCGTGATGTTCAGATTGGATCTGTTAGAGTTCTTGTTAGTAATTTGTTTCCTTCTAACAACAATAGCTCGAAAATGCGATTTGTTGCTCTTCAGATCCGCCGCCCGTCAGGCCGACCTCAGGGGATTTTGAATATGGGCGTGCAGTTACTTGATAATACAATGAGAAGCATGCCGTTGTATACAGAGCTTAGCGCTTCTGCTGTTGGGCTTAATGATCTGATTGACGCTAAAACCACGACAAAACAGAGTATTGAACAGAAGACCGGGAAATTACGTCGAACACAAAGTGATCATACGGATTTCACAACTACCGGTGAGGAATTTGGCCTTATAAGTGTTAACGCCAAACTCTCCGTCGTAAACGGTGGCACGTTAGTTAATTCTTCCGCTACCAGAACAGGGAATAAAGATAAAGATCCTGGCACAGGTGGTAATGCCATTGGTAGTGTGGTTAACGGTTCGATTTGCTCCGACGTAGGGCCGTCTGCGTCGGTAGTGGCAGCGGCGATCGCGAAAGGATTGATTAAAACGCCGGGAAATGCAGGTCCTCCGACTAAAAGCGGAGGAAGCTCAATATTAGATGATTGGACGGAAAATGATAGTGCGGAAGGGCTAAGAACAAAGCTGGAGAGATGGCGAACGGAACTTCCGCCAATTTATGATAGCGATAAGAAGAAAATGATGTCGAAAAGTAGACGGAAGCAACACCAGAGACGAGGAGCAGAAAACCCAGTATTGTTTACCTGTTTTGGTAGTGTTCTCGGGTTTGAGATTTCAATTACCTGCGGAGGATGTAAAAGCAGCAAGAAAAGGAAAGGTAGTTCTGTGACGAGTGAATCATACTTGTGATAATTGTTAAGGGTGAAGATGATGATAAATTGAGAGAGCATCCATTTGTTTGAGCAGATTAAAGAATCTGATTAAGTGAAGGAGATAATTGCAAATTTGGATGCGAGATTTTTCTTGGATTCAAGGATGGCCAAGGCTTAGTGTCGAAATCAGGAATGTGCACTGATGAGAGGGACGATAGGAAGATTATCAGAGAATTTTTTTTCTTTTTCTTTTTCTTTTTTCCCCTTTCAACATTTTGTCTACATAAATTCTTTCCAAGAAATATGAGATTAAATGGTATTGGTATTATGTTCTACGTGATATGATTAATGTTAGACAACTATTAACACACCTATAATATTTTTTTTTTATTAATTAAAAATGAGCAAAAAGAAAACCTAATTATGTACCCTATTTAATATTTTGCTTGAAAAGGACTCAAGTATTAAATCAATTTAATATGATAATCGGTGCAGTTTTAATTTGACCAAAGCTTCATTCAAGTCCCCTCCCCCCTTCAAATATTAAAACTAACAGAATTAGGTGTATATTAATATGAAAACAATAAGAAGCTCTTCCCTCTAGATTTAATTCAAGCCTATTTTGAAATTAGATTGACAATGACAAAGTGCTATATTGTCTTGCAAAGGAGATGAAAACTAATGCATATTTAAGTCAAGAATGGAATTTATTTCCAACCCCCGAAAAGGATAGGCAGTCTTAATCAATCAAAAACATCACTAGAGAAAAATGTGACCAAACACCAACTGTCGAAATGAACAAACCCATTTGGCAAAAAAGCCACCTTTCAATCATCTTTAACACATGTAACTTGATTCCTTCACCTTTAGTCCTCTCACCAAACCTATCTCTCCCCCATTTTGTCAGCGATACAACAATATAGAGGACCACTTATACATGTCTAATAAATACAAGTACATAAACTCTACAAGCCAAAATATTAGCCAACCCCCTCCATTCTCCTCCCTCCTTCCTCTCCTCTTTCTGTTTCTTTCTCATGGCTAATAGTAATTCACACTCAAGGCAACTGATCAATGAAGAATCAAGAGAAACCTGCAGTATCAAGTACAGAGAGTGTTGGCGAAATCACGCAATACTGATGGGTGGCTACGCAGCTGATGGTTGTAGAGAGTTTACTCCAAAGGGTGATAAAGATACCAAAGAAGCTCATCTTTGTGAAGCCTGTGATTGTCACAGAAATTTTCATCGAAAAGAGCTAATCAAGAATGGTACAACTCTTGTCGGTAGCCACCATTTTCATCCTCTCAATAGAGTATACTATCCTATGTGGGGAGTGAGGAATGTTCTTGGGTTTTATCCATTGCCTCATCATTACAGGCAGTGGCAGAGGAACAATGAGCAGAGTCTGGTCAGTGATGAAGAGTCGGTGATTTATGACGAGAGCCAGAGTGAGATGCAGATCAAGGCAAGCAAGAGGCTTAAAAAGGAACCCTTATAGCTAAATGCTTAGTAAGCAACCACCAGTTGGCAAATGCTTGTTCCCTTAACTGTGATTAGGTTATGTAAGTGATTAGTTTGAACTATTATTTTTTGTCTTTTGACACCAGAACTGATTATGTTATTATTATGGGCAAATCTTATTTCAACTCCCAGTTTCAAATCTCGGATGCTCTTTTTTCTTTTCATTTTTTTTTTCAATATCGGGGAGGGGATTCATTTTTTGTTGTTGAAAGCCTAATTGTGAAAGAATAAAGACGACTTGGTTTATTCATAAACAGATGCATTCATCAATCAATTTATTCATGTAAACTTTAAGTAGCAAGTAGCAACAAGGAATGCAACTCTCTTTCTACCAATAAGTCATGCAACTCTCTCTCTCTCTCTCATGCGAAGAAATTCTAGCCCAGAATAAAAGCAGATCTGCCTAAAGGTCAAGGGCTAAAAATTGAGATTAAACACGTCTCTACCATTCTTTTTCAATTTGCCCTATCAAATTAAAAATTAAGTGACAGAGGATTGATTTTACCAGACCTAATCACTATCAGAAGAGTATGAACCGTTTGAGTTGTCATCAGAATCTGAGGAATCATCACTACTGGAACCATAGTTAGCCCCAGTAAACTTGAATTCTGCTGAAGCTGGACAGAAAGGCATCAAGATTGCCTTCATTTCATCCTCATTGAAGTCAGGATTCTCCATGCATTCAACAGTTATCTCCTTGAGCAAAGGTGAATTGCCTAGCACAAATTGAATAAACCTCATCTCAGGATCTTTACCATGAAATGATCTCACTGTCACTTTCAGTAATTGGTTCAAGGGAAAAGGAGATTGTTTTTGCTGTTCCCAAATTTTTAGAACAGGTTCAGATACAGATTCATCTTCGCAGCCAAATGCCTACAAGATAAACTGAGATCATCAACCATATTCTATAATGGCGTAGCCAACAAGGCATCCACAAAATAAATAGAGTCATCATTTGCTACTAAATACTCACTGTTACATCAAGTATTTGTAAGTTGAAGGCACTTCCAATCAAGGTGAGGAGAGATGAAACTTCGTCCACCTTTTCAAAACAAAATGCATAAAGTCCTAGGGTCCTTAGATGACTATAAGAAGTTGAAACTTCAGTGAATGTATCACCTGCAGCCAGGAACTAAAAGCAAAAGCAGACAAAAAAAAATATCAGCACCGTTGTTTCCAAGAAATGTGCCTCACGAAATCTTTGTTGTCTTACCTTCTGAAATTGACACCGCACATAGAGCTCCTTCATTGCAGGTGGCAGACCACGGAATTTGAATCGTAGATCAAACTGGTTATTCTCAGAACCAATTCGATATAAATTGATAGACAATACCTCAAGAAGTGGAGTGTTGAAACAAATAGATTTGAATTCTCCATCAAAGCAGAAGTACTTGAGATTGGGAACATTAATATGAAGATGATCTATACAACTCAAGTTTCGTACTGTCAATTGTTCAAGCAGTGGGCAGCCAGCAATAAGCCTTTCAAATACAGCAGTTGATATGTTAACTTTGTTCAACTGAAGGCTGATAAGACTACGAAATCCTTTGAATGAATGTATTGGTTTAACCTCAAAATGGCGGAGGATCAACTTTTTCAACTGCTGACAAGAGAACAAATCAGATGGCACTTCATTGCGCCGACCTTTCTGGATCATGAGGGACAATTCCCGAATAGACTTTTGTGATAGCCTCCAAATCCACATCTTCATGTTGTAGCAGTCTTTCACTTTTTCAACAGACAAGGAAAATTTCTCAATTTTCCCTTCATGTCGAGTGAGAATATAATTGATTATTCCCTCAAGCTTCCGTTGTGATCTTTCATGAAAAAAGATCTTGTCAACTATAATATGAGGGACTGTATGCCAATTTTCTTTCCACTTCTTTGATAAGGTACTAGTCCTCACGGCATCTTTTAATGGCAAGCATGCTAGGATATGGTCTATCACATTGCTGGGAAGGTCACTTATTCTATCTAAACCAGAACCAATGCAAATCTTCTCCATAATAGTTTATATGCACTAAAATCCAAGCCTGATATTAAAATAAAACCAGATCTATTATCTTCTGTACAGCTTTTCTTAGATTATATGAACAATGACATGACTTGATATAACCTTATTAAGGGACTAAATACCAAAAGCACAAAAAACAAAAGATAATGATCATCCCCAAGTCATCCAAACCTAGAAAGTAATATACAAAACTATAAACCTGGTTATCAGGTCCTTCCACATCAACGTGATTAATTGGATGAACCTAACAACATTTCATCTCTATCTGTCATTATCCAGCTACACATTGAACATAACTGATGTTGATTGGTTTTTGAGGTACATTTACCAGCAATAAATAAAATTCATTCGAAACATACTCGAAAAAAGCTTGCTGCTGCAATCAAAATAGCTCATCTCATATTAAGTTGTTTCTCAATTATGAGAGTGAGCACAACATGCAAACAGTTTATCATACTATTGACATGAGAGCGGCTCCCTGATTAGCTCCAGTCTTAAAATGTCAAAAAGATGCATCTAGTTTTCATTTAAATCATAGGAAAACAAACCTTGGAAAATAATTACATCCTTGTATGGAAGCGTCTTTCCTTGTTGCTAATTCTACTACTAGATTCCCTCAATGCAAATATATAATATCCGTCATTACATTAAAGAGCTAAATATTACTAGTGCCCATTTTCCTGAAACAAATTTTTTGCCCAAAATTTTTTTAGTTTTCCTAGGAAACGTTATACAGTTTAGAGTTTCCAGAGAAACAAGCAGTGCTGACACAAAGTACATCTCATCATCGGAAACAATTCCCAGGCAATAATCATCAAACAGATGGCCAAAAAGAAATAAAGATACAAAATTTCAGTACTCCTGGAGTAAAGAAAGGATCTTTAATTTCAATCAATTGAAAAAAGCAATATATGGGTATCAAAGATATTATAATCTCAGAGAACCCTAGAAATAAATTATATTGCATGGGTTGATCTTTTCAGAATGAAAAAGAAGAAAACAAAAGAACAGTAACAAGCATTTTAACAGTACAAATTTCCTTTCTTCTATAATAATTCTTAGAAAAGAAAGCACATAGATTTGATAAAAAAAAAAAAAAAAAAAAAAAAAAAAAAGCACACAGATTTGATAAAAAAAAAAAAAATCAGTAAACACACAGGAGTACCTGGATTATCTTCTTCAAATATGCTACTTAGTGTGCCCCTAAGAAGATTAGTTCGCTTCCACTTAGGATATTTCTAAACCTCAATAAAGCAAAGATAAGGGCAATAGGAAAAGGGAATCAAGACAGGAAATTTCTTGATGCCCACACCACAAAGTGATCGCATCTTCCATCAATCTTATTTAAACAAAAGTCAAAATCTTTTCTTCTCAGAATCTTTCAATACCCACCTTCAAAATATAAACTTGGAAACCTTTAGTTTATGTTTGGTACACTAATAATGCAAGAGAAATAAAAAGAAAGTAAATAAAAAAATAAAAAATTAATTTTTTTATATTATTTGAATCACTTATTTATAAAATAAAAGAAATAAAAAGAATTTTAATATTTTAACTTTATAAAAAAATAACGAAGAGTAAAAAAATAGACATTTTTATAACTTTTAAGATATGATTGATTTGATGGAAATAAAGATAAAAGAAAAAAATAAACGGATATAAATTTTTTTATTTGATTAGTTATAAAGAAAAATAAAAGAAAAAATATGAAAAAATTATATTTTTTTATTTAAATTTTAGAAAAAAAAATTTAACTCCATTTAAAAAAAAAAAAGAAAATTAAAAATTAAAAAACAAAAAATAAAAAATAAAAATTATAAAAATATTATTTTTTTTATTTTTTATTATTTATCTTTTATAAAATAAAAATGATAATTTTTTTTTCATTTCTTCCATTTTGTAAATAAGATATACAAATAATTTTATTTTATTTTTAATTTTTTTTCATTTCTCTTGAACAATTAATGTATTAAATATAATTATTTTTCACGTCTTTTAATTTTTTATTTTCCTTCATTTTTCTTTAAAATTAAGAGAAATTATTTCTCTTAAAACTTAAAATTTAAGGAAATGTAATTTTATGGCATTTCTTTTATTTTTTCTTCTGTCTTAATTAACTAAATAGAGAAAATTATATTCATTTTTCTTCTCTCTTTTTTTTCTCTCTCTCCAATCCCATCAAAATAAACATAATTTTATCGTGGAAATCGTTGGTGCCACGTTATAAAATCAATCACTCCAAATTTTCATGGGCCTAACTGCCAAAATATTATAAATAAAAATGTAGCTGCCAAATGGGTCGACACCACAGCATAAAAAAAAAAAAACCCTCTCAAATATACACACTTTTGTTTTTGTTTTAAATAAAATTGATTTTTTTCTCCAAAATAATTTAATATACTAATTTTTCATATTTTTTAAAAATATATTAACTCTCTCTTCTTCTCTGATAAATGTCACAATATATTACTAGACCATTTCTTAATTTTATTATTAGTCAATCTTAAAATGATTAATAAGGATAACCATCCAATTTTTAAAAAATATTTTTTTATTTGTTATTTTTTATTTTTTTATTTTTGAATTTGTGAAAATAAATTTTTTAACCCTAAAAAATATTTTTTTAAAGCAAAAATAGAATGTAATTAATTAAAAATAAAAAAGTAATGTTATTTTTATCTTTTTATAATTTTTGTTAACTATTTTAAAATTTACTAATGAAAAAATTAGATGAAAGGTGTACTAGTATAACAAGATATTCATTAGAGTAGAGTTAGTGTATTTTTGAAAAATCAAGAGATATAATATATTAAGTCATTTTATATGAAAAAATAGTAATTAATCTATTAATTAAAAATAAAAGAGTAATGATATTTATGTTTTTTTATAATCATTATTAATTATTTTAAGATTGATTAATGACAAAATTAGATAGAAGGATGTACTAATATAAAAAAATATTTTTCAGGAGAAAGTTAATATATTTTTAAAAAGTCACGAAAATTTAATGTATTGAATCATTTTACAGTGAAAATAGTAATTAATCCTAAAAATTATTGTATATCAATCCTCTTTAATTAAGTCATATAAAAAAAATATTCTCTTCATCCGAGAAAAATAAATCTATTTTTATTTTCATACAAATTAAACAAAGTGATTAATTTAATTAAAACAATGATTTTTATTTTATATTTTCCATAAATACACTTTATTTACATTAATAAATAATTATCTTAAAAATAATTAATTTTTAATGCTAATTTTACAAATCAAAAAATTTTATTATTAATAAAATTTTATTTAATATTAAATTTTATCACCTATAAAATTTTAACTTTCAAATCTTCAAGTCTCACAAAAATTTTTATGTTTTAAAAGTCTCATAAAATTAATAGGCTAATAAATTAAATGTTTTATCAAAATTAATATGCATCGATCATTTCTAGTCAAATATTCATATTTCTACAATGTATGTTTTATTTAGTATAATAAAATTAATTAATATCTATTGATAAAAATATGATGTGATGAAATATCAAATAAGGATATATTAGTAAATTAACATATTAATTATTTAAAAAAAAAGTAAATTATAATTTTAGAGGAACAGAAAATAAAGTAAGCTTATCTTTTCAGACGAAAGAAATAAATTATAATTAGATTCCATAAGAATATATTTTAATAATTAATATTTAATATATTAATTTTTAAAATATAATTTAATAAAATAAAAAAATAGTAGTCCACGTATTGTGTGAAATGAATATAAATATACAAGTTCTAAAGCTGGCTAATTTTATGAATATAATTTATTTTTGGGACTTTTTTAAAAATATCAAAAAAAATATATTTTATTTTTACTGTTAGAATTTTTTTTAAAAAAAATATTACATACCTAAAAATATTTTTTTAAAAATACTATATATTTAAAAATATTTTTCAAAAATATAACATATACCAAAAATATATTATATATATATTAAATATATATAAAAAACTGTAAAAATGAAAAAAAAAACTATAAAATTCAAAAAAAAAAATTAAAAATTAATATATTTGTGTAATATTACCTTTACTTTTTCCTTCACGATGTTGAATTTGTTTGAGAGTGCATGCGTCTAATTAAAATTTAATTGTCAAAAAATAGTATATTATAAACATAAACCTAAGTTCTTCATTTTTTTTTTTCATATTTAATATTTGATAAATTATTAGTTCCATTTTCATATATTTTATTTTATAAAATTTAATACAATTAAACAAATTATATCATTTATAAATAAATTTTGTGTTTTAAAATTCATTTAAGTTGTGTTTGAATGCATATATTTGGATTTTAAATTTTGATTCTAAATCTAATATTTTAAATTTATGATAAATTTATAAATTTTTTATTTAAAAAGAGTAAAGAATTTGAAATTTTAGATTTTTTTTTTTAAAAGAAATTTTATGTTAAAAATGAAGATAATTAATTTAAAATAATTAAATAAAAAATAATAATTGAAATATTCAATTTTTAAAATATTATATTTCATTAGATATTCGAATCAAGTTCAAATCCATTTAATTTTAATGATCCAAATAAGAAATTTGATTCAAATTCAAATTCAAAGTCTAAATAATTATCATTCAAATAGATCATTATATTAAATAAGGGGTAAAAAATTTTATGGTAAAAGCAAAAATTATTTGAGAAGAAAATGATTTTCACAAACTGAAATGAAATAAAAAAAAAAAAATAATCATATATAATTTAATTTTTACCATTTATGAATTATTTTTTTAATCTTTATATGTCTTGCATGTATACATCATTGAATTATTGAAATTGAAAGGTGCAATCTTAATTGATTTTAATTTTTGTCCAACTTCATATAAATTATTAACTTTTTTAGTTCCTAACAGTGTATAGTAAAATTGCTTTCTATATAGATATATGTAGTTTAAGTTATTAAAAGTATATTTTTCATATTTATTTATATTTTATGTATTTAAAATTATTTCTTAAATGCTGACTTCAAATATTGAATTTTAATAAAAATAAATAAAATTTATTCAAATTAATTATTGAGTTTAAAATATTTTTGGATTTTATAGAGTTCACAAAACCATAATTTTGAAAAAATGATTTATCAAAATGATAAAAATATATTAAAATAATTTTAAAAATAGAACAGAATTCAATTCCAAATAGATATTACATGTACTGGTGAACATTGAATTCTCCATTCTCACCTTTGGTTTTCAATCTCACGCGCAACCAAAGATTCCAAACAGATATTCCATTTTTTAGGCTATAAGCCTAATGATTGGAAGATATTTTTTCCTTTGAGTTAGACAATGATGGATGATATAAATAATTTCATATTTATTTGAACAGTGAAAATTATAAATTCACTTAAGATAAAAATTAAAATTTTACAATACTTATTAATATGTCATATTTTAATAATTAATATTAATCTATAACCCTATAAATAGACTTTGTCTACCTTGCCTAAGTTATTTTTCTCACTTTCCAAAGTTCTGTTATTGTATATAGTATATCCCACATTTTAAAAGCATTTGTATTTTCATCTCGTGTCTTATTTTTTATTTTTATTTTTAATATAAATTTTTAGATATTTAATTATTATCAATTAATATATTATATTATTTATAAAAAAAATATTAATCGAATATTTTTAAAAAATAAATAATATTATATAAAAAAATATGAGATAAAATAAAATAAAAATTTAAATTGTATTATGAATGCGTCCAAAAAATTAAATTATTATTTTTTCATTATTATTTGTCTATTTGCTATTCAACTAATGCTTCACATTATCATTTTAAATGATAACTTTTGAAACAGAAAATTTCTTTTAGAAAGAGAAGCTCTACCTTATATCTAAAAACTTTTTTCTTTCTCTTTCTTATGTCGTTTTCAATTTTTTTGGTTGATGGACCTTTTATCTTTTATATTATTTAATAATATTTAAATTTATTATTATTTTAAATAAATCTGAGTATTTATTTTGTTTTCCTTTTTAGTGCTTTGATTTTATAATTCTGTTTATTTATCTCCTTTGTGATGGATCTATTTTTTTTTTATTGATTTTTTATTTAGTTAATAGTTTAATATGAATTACAAACTTTATTTTTTACATTGAATTCATGTTTGCTGATGATACGATTCAATTTTTCAAATTAATTTTGTCTCTAAATTATTTCTATAATTAAAAGTTAGGAAAATATATAAATGGAAGTCACGTCCTCCTGATTTGTGTAGGTTGTTTAGACAAGAATGATCATGAAGAAGCTTAACTACTACTAATCAAGAGGAGAAGAAAGAAAAATTGTGCCAATTTGTTGGGCTATCGTGAGGTGGAAGTATGCATTTGCTTGGACTCAAAAGTTTTCCCACAATAAAATATTTTGCTTTGTTATTGCCTTATTATTTTCCATTATTGTTATTTACTTATTTTTCAATCTTTATATATATATATATATATATACCATCAAGACGAAAAATTACTTCAAATCATGACAAAGGTATATTTATTTCAATGTGGAGAAACTCTTTTATTCTAATTAATTATATTACAAAAAATCTCTCATTCATTATTAATTTGTTATATTTGAAATTTAATTAAAATATAGCGATGCTATCAACACTTATTAGTCTAAATGACAAAATACTTAATATTTTTTAAATTAAATTTTAAGTTCAAATCTTATAAACGGAGAAAATATTTTTATGAATCCATATGACTCAGAGTCTTTGGATTTAAAAATTTTAGTGACAATAATTTTTTTTATGTAAAAAATAGTGGTCTTATTAAAATAAAATTAAAAGTTAATAATTTTACTGATTTAATTTTTTTTTTTTAATTTATAAAAAATCAAATAGGTCATAATCAATTATCGGTTACATAATTTTTTTTTTTTTTGTCTCTTTTGAGATTCTTATTATAATGCTAAAAAATTTCATTATAGATTTAAATATGATATTTAAAATTTTAAAATATTAATATAAAATAAAATTATTTTTTTAACGTATAAAAATAGAGAGATTAAATATTAAATTCTTAATAAAAATTTAATTAATAAAATATAAATAAGAAGTAAAATTAATTATTTATCAAATTATGATAGGAACTATTGATATATTTTTAAAAATCATTAATTTAATTATTGAATGTATATATTAAGAGATTTTAATTTTGATATTTTTTATAAATATTTTCCTTATAAAATTAAATTTATTTTACATTTAACTATTGAGCTACTAGTTTAAAATATCAATGACACTATTAGATACATTCCTCAAATTTATGATAAAAAATATAAAATAGAATATTATAATTTTTTTTAAAAAATTGTTAATATCCAACTCATGAACAAATTTAAACAATATTAATTATTATGAATTGCTAATCTCTAAACTAATAAACTAATTAATTAATTTATTACGGGAATTAATTCCATCTCCATACCTAGAAAAGGAAAAGAAAAAAAAAATGTAACAATTATATTGACATTTATACAAAACTAATAAGTTGTTGATTACTACAGGCACGAAAGTCATAATTAGCAATAATTGGAGCGCTTTAGCTAAAGGAGAGTTGTAAAAGCCTAAAGAGTTGATACTATTACTAACACGCCTAAAAGGTAATTTGAGAGTTGAGAGTATTATAGTATTATTAAAGGCATTATTATTACTCAAGTCGTATTACTATTCTCCTAGCAAATTAATAAGAGAAAATAAATTTATTAAACTATTACAATATAAACTGTAAATATAGTAATATCATATTATTAATTAGAGGTAATATTAGTTTGATTTCATCACTTTGAAATGTAATTATTAAATCAAACAAACCTCTTTAATTTAAAAAAATTTCAAATCAAATAAAATTATTATTATAATCACCATCAATTTGATTTTAATTTAATTCGATTTATCGATTTTAAATTAAAAATATTTTTTTATAAATCGTTATTATTTTATTATAAATTAAAAATAAAATAAAATATTGATAATAAAAAAATTAAAAAATAATTTAATATTATATAATATGAAACTTATTAATTTTATTAATTAACACATTTGAAATTTATATTTTTCTAAAAAATTAAATTATTTTTATTTATCTTTAACTAATTTTCATGAATAATATTTTTTAAAATTTTAAATTAATATTAGGTTAAAAAATATAATTGTATATAAAATATAAAATAAAATATATATATATATAATAATATATATATATATATATATATATATATATATATATATATATATATATATATATATAATTTTGATTCGATTTAGTTTGATATTAAAAAAAATTTAAATTATAAATTAAATTAAATTTTTAATTTATTTTATTTTTAATTTAAATTAAATTAAAATAAATTATTAAATTATTATTTTTAATTTAATTTAATCAATTTAATTAATTTAACTTCCACCTTAATCTTAATACTAACCCAATGCAAACTCAAAGACAAAACTAACCCAACAAAGAACAAACACAACCCCTCCAAAGTACCAAACAATTTAATTAATTTAATTTTAATTATAGCGTCATTATTGTTGACCTTTTTCTCTCTCTATCCCTTTTTTTTTTCTATCCTGGTTCCTCTCATTTTACTCTAACTTCTCTCTTCAAGACAAAGTACAGCCCTTTCTCTCTCTCTCTCTGGGTCTTCAATGAGTACTGTCACGGGTCATAAATTTGCTATCTTTTATTCAAATAAAGGGAAATAAACAGAGCCCTTTTTAATCTGTTTCACTCTGTCTCTCTCTCTGTTTTTCTTTTGAAATTTTTTTTTGTAACACACCATTGAGAGAGACAGAGACCGCCCTTCTCTGACTTTGTCTCGTGTTCTCAAAGAGGCTAAAGATCATAATTTTCGAAACAGCTGTTGGGTTTTTGACTCTGACAGATTCTTTAGTTGAAGACCTGCAAGGATGTTTGGGTTTGGGTGCGAGTGTTTTCACTGGAGCCAAGATTCTGAGTTCCATTTTCCTCGGCCAGAACCTTTCTTTTTGCCAGCTCCAATACCAAAATGGCCTCAAGGTATGATCAGCAAATTCTTGTTTCTTTGTTTATTAATCGTGGTCTGTGATGCTAATTGAATATTCCTAATATGTGACGTATCTTCTTTCTCTTTTACTTTCTGCGCGGGCTAAGACTGGTAATGGGTTTTGGGCCATCTAAATGGATCAACTAACAAAATAAGAGGAAGAAGAAGAAGAAAGCCTGTTGTTATCTCAAAGCTTAATTTTTAACGGGTTATGGCCACTACATATTGATTTTGCTTTTAGCTTTAATCTTCTATCTGTTCTTGGTCAAAATTGTATGATTTCACATAAAGCTTAGCCAAATTTTTGGGTTGAAAGAAGTAAGATAACAAATTAGACTCTTAAAGATCTAAACTAATTAATGAAATGCTATAAGGATCTCTTTACTCGCCTGCCAACTATAATATTAAATCAACTTACATTAAAATCTATAAATTTAAGTCGTAGTCTTCCCAGAAAGTTCAAACACATTCATGGACATGGTCAAAGCTTAGGGAATCTGGCTGCCTTGCAGGCTGAGGCTTGCACGGCATTTGAAACTCCGAAAATATAAAAATCATCAAGCTTGGATGCTTACAGCACCATACTTAACCTTTTCCTTTCTTTTTGAAAGGTTGGAATCTATATTTTACTTTTAATTTTTGTGTTTCCAAGTTTTGTAAGATGAAGGAACAACTATTTGTTTTTGGTACTCTAAATAAAGAAGCGGTTTGGTATGCGTTGTATATGGATGCTGCTCTGCTTTCGGGATTTTTTTTTTCAATTCATATTGTTCCCAACGTCTAATATTTGTATCACAATATTTGTATCGCTGATGCTGGTTGATATGTAGTTTAAAGACTTTTAGTTCATTGCAAAACATGCGGACATTGATCCTTTATGATTTTAGCTTTTTTGTAATATATCCTAAGTTGAGATTTTTTCATGGGAAACACACTCAGGTTCTGATTTATTCATTAAATCATTCAACTAATCAATGAATAAACACCTGAATGGGCAAAATACTTCTGATGTATGCATTATACGATCTCTCAATCATGACTTTACTTGCAGAAATCACAAATCAGATTGCTTATGAATGATGTGCTCTTGTATCCTCAGGTCAAGGATTTGCTACTGAGAAAATAAACCTCAAAGAACTAGATATTATTGCAATTACCCAATTTGAGAGTGTTTGGAGCTGCAGCTTGTTGTCTGGAAAAAGGAAAGGAGCCACATTTTACAGACCAGTTGGAATCCCTGATGGTTTTCACTGCCTTGGCTACTACTGTCAATCCAAAGACCGACCATTGAGAGGGTATGTTCTCGTGGCTTGTGATACCAATGTGCAGAAACCTGAAGTTGGCCGCTTGCATAACACAAAATCAGACTCTCCAGCTCTAAAGGAGCCCCGTAGCTACTCATTGGTTTGGAGTACGAATTCACAGAATGATGGTAGTGGTTACTTTTGGCTGCCAAACCCCCCGACTGGTTACAAGGCTATGGGTATTGTGGTCACTACTACGCCAGAGGAGCCAAATGTTGAAGAAGTTAGATGTGTTCGAGCAGATCTTACAGAAAAATGTGAAGCTTGTGATTTAATACTTTCCTCAGAATCAAAAACATTCGAGAGCCGATTTCAGGTTTGGAACACAAGACCATTCAAAAGGGGAGTATTTGCTGAAGGTGTTTCAGTCGGGACATTCTACTGTGGCACCTACTTGAACTCTGAAGACTATCTGCTAGATGTTGCGTGCCTGAAGAATCTTGACCGCACCCTACATGCAATGCCAAATCTGGACCAGATTCATACACTCATTAAGCACTATGGTCCTACTGTGTACTTCCATCCTGATGATGATTACATGCCATCATCAATGCAGTGGTTCTTCAAAAATGGAGCACTTCTATACCAAAAAGGCAAGCAGAAGGGTGAACCAATTAGCTATACGGGTTCGAACTTGCCTACTGGAGGGTCAAATGATGGAGAATATTGGATAGATTTGCCAATTGATGATGATGCAAGAAATAATATCAAAAGAGGAGATTTAGAGAGTGCTGAGCTTTATGTTCATGTGAAACCTGCATTAGGAGGAACTTTTACCGATATTGTAATGTGGGTATTTTGTCCCTTCAATGGACCAGCCACCCTCAAAGTTGGGCTAATGAGTATACCTATGACAAAGATTGGGGAACATGTGGGTGACTGGGAGCATTTCACCCTTCGTATAAGCAACTTCACAGGAGACCTATCACAAGTCTTCTTCTCACAGCACAGTGGTGGCCAATGGGTGGATGCTTCTGATTTGGAATTCATTGAAGGCAATAGAACCGTTGTTTATTCATCAAAGGATGGTCATGCTAGTTTTCCTCACCCCGGCACTTACCTTCAAGGGTCAACAAAACTGGGAATTGGAGTGAGAAATGATGCTGCTCGAAGCAAATATTATGTGGATTCAAGCACAAAGTATCGGCTTATTGCTGCTGAGTATCTTGGAGATGGAGTTGTAGCAGAACCATGTTGGTTGCAGTTCATGAGAGAATGGGGTCCAACCATTGTATATGACTCGCGATCTGAAGTAGAGAAGATTATTAATATTCTCCCATTCTTTGTTCGGTTTTCAGTGGAGAACATCTTTGACCTTTTCCCAACAGAGCTTTACGGTGAAGAGGGGCCAACTGGACCAAAGGAAAAACACAACTGGTTTGGAGATGAAATATGCAGTTGAATTCACCTCATGCAAATTCTCGTTTGCCTATTATTATCCCTATTGTTTTTCACTGTATGGGGGCAAAGCTATGGTTTCTGCAGTTTGAAGTGTCACCTTTAGCTTTTGACTGCACCGGAGTGCTGTTTAGCATGCTCTTCTAGCTGTGAAGGTAAGAAGATCAGTTATTATTGCCTTGTAATGTAGGAAGGCCATTTATTATCTTCTTGTATGCTTTGCTTCTTCTGTTCACAAGCAGCAAGCAAATCTTGTATAGATATTAAGGTAGTAGTATACGACACAAGAAGAATGCGCATTTAATGCTTCACCAAGATCAACTCCTTTATTATGTTATTTTAAGAGTGGTTAAATACACTCTAAAATCACACTTCATTTACTTTTTGGATGTAATAAAGGGGATGAGGAGGCCGGTGTGTATTTTTATACAGCAGCCCCTCATGCGGTCCGTTTTAGTTACTTAAAAATTTTTAAAAAAATATATTTTGATAGTATTTGATATAATGAATCTATTGATATATTTTTCATTCTAAACAAAAATCATTTGGACTGCTAAAAATGTATTGGAAATGCGTTAAATTTAGACCGTTAAATATAATACATAAATTTCCAATACATTTTTAGCAGTCCAAATGATTTTTGTTTAGAATGAAAAATATATTAATAGATTCATTACATCAAACACTATCAAAATATAATTTTTAAAGTTTTTTTAAAATTTTTTAAATAACTAACAATGAACAACATGAGGAGCTGTTGTGTAAAAATACACAGCAGTTCCCTCAATCCGTAATAAAATACCTTTTAGAATATTTTCTTTATTAAAAATGTATGGACATTAAATGGTTTTTTTTTTTATTATTAAAAAGTATGACATTAAATGGTAAAATACACACACTCTCTCTCTGCTAAAAACATTAAATGTTAAAATTCTTTATATAACATCAAATATAATTATAGAAATATAACCTAATAATAAATTTATATTGATTTGGACAATAAACTCAAGATGAATTCATTTTTATTAATATCAAAAAAAAAAAAATAATAAAAAAAAATTAAATCAAATAAAATGCAAATTCAAAAAAAAAATCTCTCAAATTTAAAAAAGAATCAATAAAAAAAATTCAAAAAAAAAAATCTATAATATAAATTAAAAAAAAAGAGATTTCTCTCTCTCTCTCTCTCTCTCTCTCTCTCTCTATATATATATATATTATTTGTATCAAATTTTTTTTTATTTTGAAATATCATATTTATATAAAATTGACATAAAATTTTTTATTTTATTTTATTTATTATTATTATTATTATTTTTAAATTCTAAATATTATATTTATTTTATAACGATATCAAATTTTTTTTCTTTTTTAATTTGTAGTATAGGAATATAAATTATTATTTTTTAATTTGGTGTCATATATATATATAGATAGATAGATAGATAGATACAGAAAAAAAATATTTTATCATTTAATATTCATAATTTTTAATTATGAAAAAAAAATAATTTTCATAAGTTTTTATTAAGAAAAAGATTTTAAAATATTATAATAATTTTATTACATAAAAAATATATGGAATATATTTAATATTTTTAGAGTACTCCCTATTTTAAATCTGTACTGCCTCTATTAGCCTTCAGCCATATGCCTATACAGTAATGAGATTAATGCTCTACTTTGGAGTGGAATTTTCCAAGTAACGAAAGCAATTAAAATGGATATGTCATTTTTTTTTTCGCATCAATTGACAGAACCGTTTTCTAAAAAGATCTGCTTATATTTAAATTGTGAGGCTAAACCGTTGACCTAAAGCAACTAGATTTGTTCAAGTGAACCACTTGTTTTTAACCATACAAATTTGAAAATTAAATATATAGAAGTGATTTTAATCTAAACGCTAAATAGATTCTGAATCTACTTGAAACTCGATGCCTTCTCTTAAGATCATCACCAGATCACCAGAAATCTTCCTACCTTATAAAGGGGAATCAGGATTACTTAATTCTTGCTTTATCTGGCAATACACGAGACCAGAAAAGTACAAAAGGTGTATAACAAAATCCTGGAAGGGTCAAATGATTAATTACACATTCAGGATTAATCAGATTTGGGTTTCAAGAATTACATATCAATGATCGTAACTCAAATTTACAAAGTACTAATTCCCTCTGGTATTTACAATCACCTACCGCCCAAAAATTCCCTCTTGTTGTATCCCCTTAAAGACTAAAAGCAAAAAATGAGTAAATAACGAAAATGATCAGGCAGGATTATAACTGCCAATACATACTGAAATGAATGAAATGGTTACTACAGCTGCTGCCCTTTACAATCATAATAAATTACACTAGAAATAATTCGTATGAACAAAAAATAGATAACAGCGTTATTCAGCGTGCCATCTTGCCATCCCTGTTAAGATCCTCCCAGCTTATTTCCTGGGCACATTCCCCGCAAACAGTAGTACAGCCAACTTTTGTTCCCTGACTTCTGAGGGTCAGCAAGTGAGAAAGATTAGTGCATTTTCGCTGCACCATACGACTCCTTAAAATGCCCTTGGAAAGTGCAACGTTGGAACTGGAAGCCTCAGGTGCAGGAGGGGCAATGCTTGATGCAGCTACGTTGCTTGAACCAGGTGCAGAAGGAACTGCATTTGGCATGGGTGGCTTACGCTCCAGTGTGGATTCATCAAGAGAAACTCGCTGCACTTCCTCCCATTCTAATGATCTCCTATATACTTCCCAAGCCATATCTTGCTCCTCCTTTGTCAGTTTTTCTTCTTCATTCTCTTGCAAAAGTGTCTCATGTTCATGGTAATTGGCAATCCACCTAAAAGAAAGTCAACGAATCAGGTATCATCTAAGGTCAAATTCAGTTCGCACAGTCCAGCAATAGTATAATGCATCAATCAGAATCTATATTACTCTAAATGCAGAAAAGAATCATAACTAAACATTGGCATTTGATACACAGATTATAGATACATCAAAGTCCTATTATTGATTCAAGAAAAATATAATTGACCAAACAATACTAAATAATTCCAATGTCAACAATGTGTGCAAAAGTCCAAGATGAATCTACATTAAGAAAGGATTTAGTTAAAAACCTTGGATTGTGTTTGCCAAGTAAGCTCTCCATTAATTTGTCAGAAGAGCAGCTGCCATGAGAAAGAGGCAATTTCTGTTTCAGTGAATCTCTGACTTGGCAGCTCATGTTCTGGTAATCTGTTTGTCTATCCTCTTGGCCAAGCTCAACTAGAGGGTCAGAATTCTCATCATCACCAAATTCAAAGAGATGCAACATTTCTTCTTTAGAAATAGTTCGATGTATCTGTTGTCTATCAACTACCCTTGCAGCAAGCCCCTCCTTAGTCACCTGTTTAGACCACTCTCTTCATCAAAATTTGTTACAGAGAAAGCCAACCAATTTAATCATCAATTTGTTATTCCATTACCTGGCGCTTATAGATTTTTTCTTCCATGGTTCCATGTGCCATCAGCCTGTAAGCAAACACTGGCTTTGTCTGGCCATACCTGAAAAATTGGAAATTAGTTATATCAGGTTCAATTATATGATATAAATTGGTAGATGTTTCAGTTACAAGAAAGTCATTTATCAAAACTGACCTCCAAGCTCGATAAATGGCCTGAAGATCATACGTTGGGTTCCACGAACCATCAACAATAACTACACGGTTAGCAGCATGAAGATTAATCCCTAAAGATCCAGCTCTTGTTGAAATCAGAGTGCATTTGACTCTTTTATTCTCAGGATCATTAAACTTCTCAACCATTCTTTGCCTTTCAGAACTCTCTGTCCTTCCATCTAGCCTGTTGGGTAAATCAAAGAAAAGTGAACTTTACGATTCTATTTTGTCCATATCAAGAACTTTAAGCCAAAACAAAAAAGGACCCCTGGGTGGTGAAAGGATTATGGAAATATAAATCTACCTGTACCAGTCTTTTCCTTTTCTCCAAAACTTTCCCTTTTTTCCATGTCGAGGCAATCTTGAAAGATAAAATTCAATGAGATCTAAAGTGGGTATGCTCTGGCTAAAAACCAATGCCTTATCACCCACATGATAACACATGGTTAAAATGTCAAGCAGCAATACCATCTTGCCACTGTAATCAAGTTCTTTATAATTATTTTCATGAAGAAGATCATTCCACCAATCCTAGAAAGAAAAAAAAAATAAAAAACCTACACATTAGCAAGATGATGCAAAACACACACACATATATACAGGAAATAAACATGATGGAATTAAATTTAGCACAATGATGGAAAACACACACACACTCTTATATACAGGAAATGAACATGATGGAATTATATTGCGACAGTGAAGATACACATACAAGTAGATGTGAGAAGGCACACCAAGTGGTTCCTCTCATAGTGATAAAATTTTTTTTTGCAAAACTGTAGGAGTAGATATTAATACATTATCAGCATAACTTGTCACATCCATACCTTTTGAAAAAATCCATCACTTTTCCCTTGCATAAAATCATTTCCATTCCTTGGCTTTTCTGTTGAGAATTAACGATCATTAAACAAACATGCATAGAGACAGATGCTAAATTATGTAAAAGGGACAGGAAAATGAAATGATGCATTTTAAACACAGGCCAGGCAAAGTACTATGAAAAGATGAAAGCCATATCCATGGTAATATGTTGTTAATACAGCAGAATCATTTCCATAGTCCAACTGCTTTTCGATTTGTATGCCCAAGTCTCTCCTCTTTTTTGTTAAACCTTATGAAAAGAGTCGTATGCCAGTCATTATCTTGTCAATGAGCATTTTTCAAGGAATGCAAACACTTAGAATTGGTTCTAATAGAGCTCAGTTCATATCTTTTGCGCACATAAAATAGATTATCTTACAGTATCCAGTTTTAGACTCATATATTAGGTTTATATCAAATTAAACAATCCAAACCAAACCAAACTGGAATGTGAAAGGTAAAATATTTCATTTTAGTGTAGCCCTTTTCTTTCTTATTCTGAAAGATTCCATTGAGTTTAATATATTTTGAACTTCCATGAAATTGCAACATAAATTATTAAGATTAGCCAATGGTATATTAACCTAAAAAATAATTAGCAATAATTCACAACAAGAACAAAAAGTTCCACCTATAAATCAATATGTCCACAACACATCCAACATGTGCAATTACCAATGCATAAGCAAGAAACAGGAAAAAATGGTGAGAAAAATGAAGGTATACCTCCAACAATTGTATTATAATCTACATTTTCATCACTAGAAATTTCATCTGCAATAAAATTGTCAACAGTTTCCTCGCGACTGATGTAATCTCTATCTTTCCTCAGTTGCAGAATGCCAGGATGGTTCCATATCTACCAACCACAGTAAAGTTTTTAGTAAAACAGGAAAAGATAAAGAAATACAATTAATTTAATGAACGATAATATGATGCTTCTGTATCTGCATCAATGACTGATTCAGCTATCCCCTTCACAATTACAATTGTTTCCACAAACATCTAGCTTTCATATGTCCAAGAATTTTATTCATAAAATTATCCATATTTCATCAAATAGCAGTTTTGTCAAGTAAATATTTAGGTAAACTGACCTACCAGTTCCATTCCTTAACCACTTAGCTAAAGCCCAAGCTCAAGCACAGTTTTAAATACAGCCATTAACTCAACTCAACCCAATTTAGTCTTATTTCCAAAATTAATTGGGATTAACTATATGGATTCTTTGTTTTCACTTTATATGGTTTAAGTGACATTTTCTGATAATTGTAATATTTCTAAATCATATTATATTCATCTTTTTCAAGTTAATTTAGATTTACCCCTTCTTTTCTTTTTCTCTTCTATCATAATATTCTCAAAATTCTTAACTGAAATATTCCTAGGTCTTTGCTTTACGTGTCCAAACTATTTTAATCTCAATTTTTTCATAAGACAATTGATACGACTCACACTTTATTTTTAACACCTTTATTACGTATCTTATTCGTTTTAATATGACTACACATCTATTTTAATATTTTCATTTCGGCTATACTCACATTCGATACATGTTGTTCTTCATTGTCCAAAACTCATTACCATATAATATAACCGATCGAATAGTCGTAAATTAGAATTTTCCTTTCATTTTATTAGAAATCTAGCAGTCACATAGGACTTTCGTGGCAAATCTCTATTTCAACCATCCAACTTTTATTCTATAACTAATATCCTCATCACAACACCATTACGTTGAAGGATTGAGCCTACATATTTAAAATTGGTGGTTTGAAATAATGTCACTTCAATCAAGTTAACTCCCTCATTTTTTCCATTTTGGCATTCACTAAACTTGCAATGCACGAATTCTGTCTTGGTTCTATTTAACTTGAAACCGTTGAATTCTTAAGTACTCCTCCACAACTCTGACTTTCTATTAACTTTTTTTCGTGTCTCATCTACCAGCAAGATATCGTTTGCGAACATCATGCATTAAGAGATTTCTTCTTGCATATGCTTTGTTGATTCATCCATTACCAAAGCAAAATGGCTCACTACGGACTCTTAATGCAATCCAATTGATATAGAAAAGTTTCTCGAGTATCCTCTAACCGTGCACGCACTAATAATCGCTCTTTCATACATGTCGTTCGCATATCCCCTTACGTTCAAACTCCCATCATAAAACTTCTCGTAAGACTCTTATCATAAATCTTTTCCAAGTTAATGAAAACTATATGCAAGTCTTTTCTTGTATCTATGTATATTTCTCCATCAAACTTGTAATAAGAAAGATTGTTTCTATGGTTGATCAACTTGGCATGAACTAAAATTGGTTGGCACAGATAGATGTAACACCACGTAAGCAATGTTATATAAGTTTTCAACTCTTTCCCACAATTTAAAATATGACTCATGGAGTTTAATTCTTTTGTAGTTTGAGAAACTCTGAATATCTCCTTTATTTTTAAAAATGGATAATAAAATGCTCTTCCTTTATTTATCTGACATTTTCTTTAAAATTAAGATTTTATTAAACAATTTGATTAACTAAGCTTATCCAGACGCTTTAATATTTTAATCGGTATTCCATCGAGGCCATAGATTTTCCCAACTTTCATCATCTTCAAAGCTTCTTTCACCTCAAAAATCTAATCATTCTAGTGAAGATCACATGTTTCTCTATAGTCATGTGGTTTATGTTAACCATGTTACCACTTTGGCCATTATTGAAAAATTCATCAAAGTAACTTTTTCACCTTTCTTTAATGTCATAATATTTCAGGAAAACTTTTTCTACTGATCCTTCCTTAATACACCTTACCTGATTGAGATTTCAACATTTTCTTTCTCTCGTCCTTACTAACATGTTGATATCATTTTCACCTTCTTTCATTCTAAGTTTCTCATACATCTTTTCATAAGTCTATGCTCTTGCTTAACTTACGACCTTATTTTACTCCTTTTTGGCTTTCTTATATAGCTCATAAGTCTACCCATTATCACATTTTGGTAGTCTCTTGTACTATCACTTTTATTCTTCACTTCCTTTTATACTACCTCACGTCACCACCACATCTCCTTTGAGGATGGGTCATGTCATTTATCTCTCCCAGAACTTTTCTAACTATTTTTCTAATCTTTGAAGTCAATGTCTATTTATATAGCATTGGTTTCCATATTCGACTTTCATGCTTGAAACTTGAGGAGTTCATTCTTAAAAACCACTTGTTTCGCCGCTTTTATTCTCACCACTTTATTTTAGATAGCGTACTTTTTCTACACCTCCTTTTCCTTCTCCTAATCTTAACAATCAAAACTACCCACCTATGTTGACTTATTAAAAACTCTCATGGAAGCACTTTACCATCCTTGCATAAGGCTTGATTTGTCTTTTTTGTGAGAAGAAAGTCAATTTGACTTCTATTTTACCCATTTTTAAGAGTCACTAGATAAGAATACCTTTTTATAAAGTAAGTATTTGCTAGAATTAAATCATAAATCACAACAAAATCAAAGATACTTGTCCCTTCATTTCTCATATCGTTACCAAAACTTCTATGCACCTTCTTATAGCCCTATTGATCACTACTTACATGTCCATTTAGGCCTCCACTGATAAAAATATTATCTTCATTTAGTATGTTTTGCATAAGGTCGTTCATATCCTTCAAAAACTTTTGTTTGCTCTCACTATCTAAATTTTTTACTCACACCTATCCATTAGTTTAAATACAGCCCTTACCCATCAGTTTTTTTTTAACTAACATTACTTTGCAAGTTGTATCAGGATATTGATTAAGGAATCATCGGCAAAATAGATCTTTAACTATTTGTTGTTACAATTACTACACTATTATACCCTCATGTTTCCAAAATGTTAGCAGGCAACATCTTTATTTAATCTTCCAGCTAGGTTTCTTGTAAGAAACGACAATCTGCTTTCTTTGTTTCAACTTCCAGCAAACTTTTTAGCATCAAAAAGAAATTTCTTCACTCCTCGCTCTTCATTCTAAGATTTCTCACAGATCTTTTTGTCTTAGACGAGGAAATTGCTAAAAGCTATTTTTTCTCCTCTTTCACTGAGTAACATATTTAAGTGTTGAAAGTATAAATTTGTTGCATTTTTCAGTTTTCTGGTTACACTATTAATTTGGGTGATTTTGCTATTTTGTTTTATAAAAAATTCAAATTACAGCAGTGCCAACTGTAAGAAACTGATACCCCACAATATTAACTGCAAATGCAATATAAAATGTCGTGTACATCTGGTAAATAAAGCAAAATGGAAAGTCTTACATATTTATTCTTGTGACCGCAATCATCTATAGTAATAAAAGAGCTAAGAAAACACAAAGATTATAATCGAGAAAACACCTGAGCCAGTGCCTGGTATCCAGCAAAAAAACTTCTCCTCATCTTTTCATTGGAAAACTTGTCATTAGTGAATCCATGCACATCAAGGAACCTCTTGTATAATTTCCTCTGCAATGGAGAGAGCTTTACTGCTATTACAAAGACAGTTTTAGGTGGAAGGTCCTTCTTCGCCACACTCATGTCCATTCTTTGGACAAATCCTTTTAATTGTTCGTAAAGGATATGAGACCTCTGGTTCATAATTTTGACATCATAGGCAGTTGAATTAGTATGTTGTCCATTCTCTATAGGGTTTTGGAAGCTGCAACAAGGCAAAACATAACTAAGGTAAAATAAGTAAAAAGGAGATAAAAACCAAAAGTGTAGGGGAAGAAGTCTTACCGGTTCCTAAACTCAAGGCTGCTGCCAAGAAAACCTTCTCTCACAAAGTCAACCATCTGTATCATAACCCAACCACAGTCATAACAGTAAACAAAAAGTATGAACTTGCATTAGTTTGTTTACAAACTTACACAATAATACTCCATTAGATTATTTTGAAGAGGTGATCCAGTTAGTGCAATCCTCCTCTGGCATTTCACTTGTTTCAATGCTTGGGTTGTGTCTGCCCTAGTGTTCTTAATCATATGCGCCTCATCACAAACAAGTATATCAGGACCATCCTGATAATTTGAAAAGAAATTTTTCATGAATAAAGCTAACATTTACAAGTACGTTTAAGATTTATGGTTAGTCTTGGTGATACAAAGTAGCAACCCATATCAAATTGCTGAGATCTAACATTTACATAAATGACAAAATGATCCTCTAATAAGTGCATTAGAATATGAAAAAGACTCCATAAACTTAACTTGAAAGCATGTCCAAAAATAGTTAAACCTAAATCACATGGATTCAGCTATGGGTTTCAGGTGCAATTGTAAGTATCATATCAAATGTTTGTCATCTATCACATATAAAAATCTGTCTTTCAACAGATCTAGTAGGCATACTAGTGCAATTCCAAACAAAATGCATTCAACAACTTATACAAGCTTGAGTTCAGAAATTTGAGAACACGTATAGGAAAATATCAATTTCAATTCATTTCGGATAATTTCTTTACCTGAGGCAAGGTAAATATTATAATAACAGATAAAAATAAAACCAAAACTCACTTTCAAGTGGCCTCAAGTTTCAATAACTTGAATTCAGTTGACAAAGAGAGGGTATATACCATATAAACAACATTAATCTCGCTTTGATGCCAAAGTTTTAATCTCCCTACCCATCATAATAATCATGATTCTCCATCTGTGAAGACCCCTCATATTTTATTAGATTCTAATTGCTTGTTTGATATACTTTGGAATAAAAATCCAAGTGGAATAGGATTCACAAACTTTAGATATCTATTTCCAAGTTCATTTTTTAAATGATTAAATAGAATTTATTGATTAAATTAATAATTATACTTAAAAATATATATCATAATCAATAAAAATTGGAGTCATTGGAATTATTCAAACGAAAAAATAATAGAAAAAACCTTAAATTATTAGTGTACCAAAGTAAAAAAAAAAAAAAAAAAAAAGGAATCCTATTCTTGGACTAGGATTCTATTCCCAATCCTAGGGCATACCAAACATGCCCTTAATGTTTAAAGTGAAGAAATTAAAATAAAGTATAATAATAATAATAGGCTTATGTGTTCAGGGCTTTCGGAGGAGTGCCTTTAACATCAAAATAGAAAAGAGTCGATTGGAGAGGCACAATGGGCACTAGTGATGAACATTGAACATCAAAGTTCAAATGGGTATCAAAATAATAGAAAATCCTTACTTTTATCCAAAAAGCTCATTTACTAAAAGAATGACTCGACACTTGTATCAATAAAAATCCCATACTTCAAAGAATGTTTGACTTTAATCCAGAGCTTTTGGTCCAGTAGATAACGCTTCAATTTTGTGTACTCTATGATTCAGTCTACTATGAATCAAAATAAGTCCCAACAATTATTCTAATGAGGAAACCAACCAAAATAAAAACAGTAGATTTCTCCAGACCAGAGGCAATCTAGTTGTTCAATTGCTAGCGCTAATGCATTAAGTATGAAAATAAATATTTCAGTAAGTTCCAATGATTGTTGTTTTCACATATGGAATATTTATTAAAGCGAATTACTTTAGTAAAAGTAACAGCTTCTTCAGTTTAGTGAGTTTGAATCCAGATAACCCATATGAAGCATACAATTCATATAATTTCTAGGAATATGACAATTACCTGCAATGCACAACAAATTTCCCTAGCCATGTTTCGATCCTTGACATTCTTTCCAAAAGATAAGTTTCGAAAAGCAGTATAGCCAATCAAAAAAACACCACCCTTAGCTCTCCATTTTGCAAACAATTCTGCTCTTCTCTCCCTGTTGCCAAACAAACACAATAGTGTAAAACTTATTTGTGTTTTGCACAAACAAAATAGATTAAAGGGGAAAGTATGTAATTAAACCTTGATACATCTTCCAGCATGAAAACACGGAGGGGTTTCACTTCTGAAGGCTTCCACTTCATGAACTCCCGCCGCCAATTATGAAGCACATTCACAGGAGTAACAATAAGTGCAGTTCTTAATCCCAAATCAACACTTCTCATAGCAGTGTACAGGAAAGCTATAACCTGCAGATAGAATTTGACAATCAGGAAACTGCATACTTCAACCCAACATTAGATTCTGCCATATGAGAGTAATTTATAGCATTACCATTTGTGAGAAAAGCTATGGCCATAGTTAATATCCCTCCATTACTAGCATTACCATTGCAAATAAGACCACCAAAACTACAACTACAAGTGGTTTACATTATGGAACCATGTGAGTGTTCTTGTCAAAGGCATAGAAACAAGAGAGACTATAAGCTTGATGGTGCTTGGAGGTTTTTCTTTAGAAACTTCCAATACCTCTACTTGCCTATCTCCTGTCTACTTGAATTGCATCTCCATTTTTTCTTCTCTACTTCTACTTTTATTAATGTAAGAGCTTATGAGTTTGTAGGAGTTGGCACTACATTGGTTGTTGAATTAGTTGGTAATTTAGTGAAAAATATGCTACATACATGTTATGATGGTAGTCACTCTGATATAATATGGTCATGTGAGTCATTTTTTTTTTTTTTGAGTTGTACATGCAAAAGTCAATGCCTGTTTTTTCTTCCCCAATTTATTTACATTTTATAGCGTCCATTTTTCTCTAAAACTATGCAGCCTATTATTTTGAATAAATCCAGAAATGATAGAAAGAAGCTAAAATTAATACCTGAAAAGTTTTACCCAGGCCCATTGTATGAGCTAAAATGCAACCAAGACCTCTATCTCCAGATTTCACTTTTCCAATTGACTGAATAATATTCTCCCACATAAATCTTATCCCTGCCACCTGCAATTTCAGATCAGCTTTAGAAAAAAACATAATTACAGCTTTGATAAAATTAAAACAATGACAATGGACCAACATCAGTAATGAGCTTTAAATATCAATAATAAAGTTCATACAAAGGGACCTCCATCAAGAGACTCATTTCCCGTATTTAGACACTTAAATTTGACACATTCCAATACCAAAGAAGATGAATGGCTAAATTCTCAAATCGTATGCAACTAAGTAACATGGAACCAGAGTTTGAATTTAAATGTGGAAAGGAAGCTAAGTATCAAAAAGAAAAAAAAAATAATTATAGTTCAGGTTCAAGAAGCAAAAAATATCATAACAAGACAAAATATGAAACAACTTGACTGAACAGAAGCAACAAAACAATGATCGTGTTGAGAACTCCAAAAGTATAGAAATAAAACCTGATGGGCTTTCAATTTAGCTGATGCACTTGGAGGAATCCTCACAGCCTCTTCACCTTTTTCCCTGACAACATTCACTATATAACCTGTAGTAGCATCGCCAAGTACTTCAACACTAGTACCTCCAGGTAAGTTTCCATTGCAGCTTGCAGTGTTCATCATCTTGGACTTGTCAGTAAACTGTACTTTCAGTGACTTCAGACGTTCTTGACGCTCCTACATAAGATGGCAACAAAATTAATGCTGACATACCAGATTTAACTGAATAAATTATCAAATCTAAGGCACCTTTTCCATTGCAATTTTCCTTTGGGTTTCTTCCCCTAATTCAGCATCATCAAGTATCCTCCGTATCTTCTTCTTCTTCTTTCTCTTACTGCTGATGCAAAAATGAAGCGAGTTGAGAATTATGTCCAAGTCATTAAGCTCATAATTGATCTTACATTGATATGGAAACAAAAAGTCTATCTCAGAAGCAACAAACTACACCAAATGAAATTAGGACAAATTCCCTGAATAATTTACCCTCAGAAAATTAGACAAAAAAAGAAAATCATAAACTGCAGATTTTTTTTTTAAATAGGAAAGGAATTAATAAACTATAGATATCAGTCTCTTAAGTAATAATAAATTACCTGATTGCAACACTGTTTATATCTGCATCAGAGTTCTCTGACTCACTATCAGAGCTTGTAACCATCAGATCTCCCGATCCCATGGCTTTCTCCAATTCAGATGTCAATTTTTGTAGCTGAATTGGCAAGCAACAAAAACATTGCCACCCAGAAGCTTGTGCTTTAGACAAGCAGTCTTCACCAATATTCCTCTTAATACAAGTGGTACAGAATAACGTTTTGCATGACTTGCAGCTTACTAAGTCATTGCTCCATCCACACCATCCACAATAGCATTCAGAACACTCAGGATCCTGCAAAAACTAAGTAACTTAACAAAAACTCCAATATTGAAAGACAAGAACTATCATCTAGCAAAAACTCACCATGTAATCTATAGCACTGGAATTTTATAGGATACGTAGAAGGACAAGCAATTATAATGATGAATAGCAAATATAACAATAATACATTAGTGATCTTCTACAAATGCAATCAAAATGCTCCATAGCTTAAGAAAATAAAGAAAAGGATGATTTCCTTGAGATCAAAAGGAAAGTGGGAAAGATTTGCACTACTGTCAGCAAAACAATAATTTCAATCCGACATTCTTGATTGGATAAAAATATTTGCAAAGAATTCTGAGGAAGCACATGTACGTCTATACCAACATATTTCACAAAATAAAACATTACTTTTTGTTTCATAGGATTTCCCTATTCTCAATTGACATTATTTTGGTGAAAATGATTGTTTTGCAAGTCAACATTGTGTTTGACATGCACGGAAAATTGTTATGATTGTTATAGCTAACTCTGGATTCCAGCTACTTGAGATTTTAGCCAATATCAATCAGTGTTGCATGACCAACAATGGTTCTCAGTGGCAGATTTTCATTGTCATTAGATAACACATTGGTAGAAGCAACCAAAAGGTGTAACTGACCAATGGTAAACTTATTCCAAAAAAGTTCTTTTTAGAACTTGAAAAAATTGTAATGAAAAGAAAAGAGATTCACAGTCCTCTTCATAGTCTTTTACAAGTAAGCTGTTACCCAAAACTTAAGCCTGACAAATATTTTCTGCTTACAACTTTACTTGTACAAAATCAAACACCAAAAGGAAGTATTTTCTGAACATTACTCTCTTTAAATTTAAAAAAGCTTTAATTTGCAACCTCAGGAAATGTGCTATGAGTAGAACTGCCAAAATCCTCTGTCTATGCATCTCATGGTCTTGAGACACAATCATAACCAAGAACCTAAAACTGAGCTTCATCCACCAATTATTGTTATCCTGAGTTTCTTTATCACTTACAAAGATATAAATATATTTTTTCCACCAAGCACACAAATATTGTTGTTGGCCCTTTTTTGACAAACTTGTGTAAGGCATAAATTGAAAAAAAGAAAAATCCCCTGCATATGAAAATTGTACCTAAAAAATTGGGTAAGTAAATACCAGTCCTAACAAAATTTCAACAAACTAAAGAAGTTTATAATTTTATGTATATGTGTGTGGTACTTAAATATTTTACCATAATTATCATTGCCTAAGTGAATCAACTTAGAGACAATAATAAATGTTATTAAGAAAGATACCTTCACATGCACTTTTTCCTCCATTAAGCTTTTGCAATCCTTGCAAATAATCACTTTCAAAAGTGGATGTGAATACACTTCAACAGCAATTTCATTACAGGCAGTACAGTGAAAGTCCTCGTTTACGCCCAGCAAAAGATGGCCATCAGCACCAGAGTCCCCAAGGTTTTCTGGCAAAGTTGATTCATTCTCCACTTCAGTGGCATCGGAAACTGACTTATTCCCCCCAACATCCTCATCATCACTGTCTATCATAACAGGTCGAATCTTTTTAGCATCAATTTTTGGTTCCTCACTGTCATTTGGACGCTTGAACCCTCTGGGTTCGTTGATATCAGGTTCAGAAAACACTGAACTGCCATTATTCATTGGTTGTTCTGCATCCAAGTTCTTAGAACTTTCAAACTCAACTTTCTTCAAATTTTTGCTTGCAAACTCATCAGAATCACCAGATACATCCTGCCCAAGTTCATGAGTTTTCTCATTAGAAATGCCATTTTGAGGCAGCAGATCATCTACTTTGCCTTCCATTACCTGATCGCATAGGTGAGATCTTTTCATGAATGACACCCTAATTCAATAATTCGATAAGAGTGCTAAATTAATGGCATCCGCATCGAAAAAGAGGAACATGAATGAATCTATTTCAAAAGGATATCCAATTTTACAGTACTGAAAGCAAATTTAATTTTACCGAAGCACACTCATTTAAAACACCAAGACCTTTTTTGAACTGCAAAAGTTGGATACAAAACCATTTCAAGTTACAATCCTCTTGACAGCACAACATCAAAATCCTGTTGGTTAAGTTGAAACATAATAATGAACCTATGTTTCTAGCAACTATAAAATGGAAATGCAAACCAACTCAAACAAATAAAATTGAAGTGCTCACAATCAATACCTGTTTAGATCTCTTACGATGTCTCCTTTGTTTCAAATGAAGTTGAAGTTTCTGATCAATTCTTGCATCATCTTCCTCTTTGACCTTTGAATGTACAAAGATAAGAACCATACAAATTCAGATATTGTCTGTGCATACAATCAGAAGAAAACTTGACAATCACTATAATAAACTAACAAAACATAAGTTGCATGAAGTCCCAGCAGGTCTTAACTTTCAAGAGTACATCTAATGAACATGAATAGAAAAATGAAAAAAGGTGCAAGATGACAGAGCCATGGCTGAAACAAGCAGATATTAATTAGACCATAAGGAGAAACAGACAGACAGACAGATGAAAAGCTCATTCACATTACCATTAGGCAGACGCCAAAAAAGAAAAAAGTATAACTGCCCTTACTAGATTAAATAAATAAATCACAAAAAGAGCACAAAAACTTAAGAATAGACTTTGATCAACGCCAATTTGTTATGCATATTGTTACGTTAAAAGCATGTGAAGTAAAGTATAGTATAATAGAGCATAGCATAGCATTCAGCCATCAACTCTTTAGAAATTTAATTGATATCAAGCAAAAAATTGATAAGAAAAATCAAGCACTTAAAAACCCAAATGGGTGACAGGTGGCCCAATATTATTGCCTAATTCACTTCATCACAAACTATCATCAAGATCTACACAGAAGGCCTTTCCATCAGCAATCCAAATCAAGTGCATGCATAGAGATCCAAACACAAAAGAAAATTCTGTTCAGCAACACAATAGGTTTCCGTGAATCACTATACTTCATGAACAGAAGTACTGAAAACTATGTATGTAACTTTAGTATCTATTACATCACCTCTTCAAACTTGAAAGTAGGTACTAGACAGAATTTTAACAAACAAAATAGTTAATGGCTATATATGTAATTTCTTCAAACAGATTCATCAATACAAAATTGGTAATCCATGTTTCAGGTATAAAAGAAGCAATCAATTCAAAGTTAGTTAACTTCTAGATGGCCTCATATGAGAGAAAAAAACATTAATTCAATATCCAAAATCATAACCGAAAACTTCAGGAAAAGATCAATACAAACATGGAGCATAACAACATCGACAAACCTTTCTATAATTTTTTCTCTGTTCCTCAGAAAGAAGTAGTTCCCTCTCGTTTGCTATGGCATCAGCAATAAATGGATCACTAGAACTGCCATCAATGTCTTCAATCTCCTCCACCTAACAAAGATTGCAACAAGCCTCATCAAATATCCAGACGGGATGGGGAGAGGAAGTGTTTATTTGGATCTTAATTATAAGTTCACATTTCAGACCGTCTTCTGTTTGAATGATAAAAGAGGAAAAAAAGAAAGAAAGAAAAGAATATTATCATAATTAAGGAACCCCAAAAGGTAAAGATGCTTTCCAACAAGCACAGAGTAATTGACATCTCAAGCACAAAAACAATGCTAGATTATATGTAGTTAGTTGCTACACAGTTGGGAAAAGCTTAGGATAAAGGACAGGAATCAGAAATGTCGCGGATAGCAAATTAAAAATCAGAATTAAATATTTGACCTCGTCGACTCCAGGAAAATTGAGTCCCATCTCTGCAGCTTCCTGGGGAGTGTTGGCCAGGTAGACAGAGGCCCAATGCTTGCTTCCAAATGAAGCAACATCCTTAGAAAGACCACCTGAGAATAGTTTCTTAACAGAGTCCCAATCAACATCTCCATTTTCAGCCACATCCCCCTTGCTTCCATCTGTAGAAAGTTTTTTCTCTAGAAATCCACTAGCACCCTCTTCCAATAGTTTCCCATGCCGTCTGAACACACAACATGGATCCTCTCAATGAACTTTAAAAACTGCTGAAATTGCCGTGTAAAATGGAAAACATACCTTCTGACAGGCCTGTGACTTTGAAGATACTTCTCAGCATCAGCTACTACCTCTGTGATTTCTCTGGTCACTTGAGATCCTGCCCAGTGTGCCCTTCTTTTCCAAGCTTCAGTCTGGCAACCATTTGGAGCCTGACTTTCAATCCACTTATACAGGCTTGGTAGCTCAATACCAGCCCCATCAAGTTGTTCCTGTTAAGAAAAGATTGTTAAAGGAAGACACAAGAAGGAGGGAAAACAACTACATATCCAACAAGAAATGTCTAGCGAGTTGAGTTAACTGCACCTTACAACAAACAACCATATAGTGTAACAGTTTATACTTGTAACCTATGGCCCTATAAGCAGTGATATTTTATCATAAGGCAATATTCATTATGTTCACCCGGCAATCAAATTGTAAAAGACAAAGTGGATGATGAAGAGAAAAAAAAAACGTAAGGTCATTGTCATTCAATGTTAAGGATAAGGTTGAGGACAAGTTTATGAATAAGGTTAGACAAGATAATCATGATCCTAAATCGATATCAAGAGGAGAAGCATTCATTTTAACATCACAAGGAGAGGGGTTGCAAATGATTATAGCCTCAAGATTAGGAATTTGTAATAAGAACCAAAGATTTTACTCAAATTGAAGGAAGAAGCAGACCAACAAATGAGCGCTTTCAGTCTCAAGCTCATCCAGTACAGTTTCCCACTCCTCCATGAAAGTAGTCATCTCATCTTCAACAGCTGCCTCCAGCTAATATAATGGATGATAAAACTTATAAGTGATGGGCAAACTGATTAGAATCCAAAGAAAGGTAGAAAAAAGCAGAAAGAACTAACATCATCACCATGAAGAGTTTGTGCCAACTCCTCTCTCACTTCACTCTCCACTTTGGAAATTGACTCCTTTTCAAGAGCTTCTTGAGCCTCTGCAGCCTAAAATGAACTTCAGCCAACCTTCTACAACAAATCACTCAAATGGAATCTTGGAACTTAAGAAAAAAAAATCGTGATACCTTGCTCTCAACTTCCAAAAACTCAGCAACTAGCTCTTCTATTTCTTGCTCAGTCAGAGATGCCTGCAAAATGAAAGCAAAAACAAAATGAACTCCAATGAAAGGTCACATACTAAGCATGATCTTATCATGCAAGCACTTTCAGATCATTCAGCCATCCATAGTTGTTAAGTGTAAAGTATTGCTTATCTAATATAGTTATAGTATTATTGGCCCCTCCATCAACTAGTTTAAACTATTGGATAGATGCTTAACGTGAATTGGAAGCTCTACTCGTGAGAATCCAAAAAGTAATATGACCAAAATATGTGTAAATTCTATGAGCACAAAGAAGGAAAGAAGAAATCCTCAGGTACTTACCTCAAGATGTATTCCATCATCTTGTCCAGATATGGATGGTTCATCATCATCCGAATCAGCAATGAAAGAATCACTAGATGCATTCTCAACATCGTCAACTTGCTCATGTTTTTCTTCCATCTTCTCCTAAGTCACATCAGAAGTAAAGTAGCCCTTCAAAACAGTATATGTAAGATGAAATTGATCATATTAATTATTCAAACAAAGATAATCATGTGTAATTGAGATCATTTGCCAGCATAAAGCAAGCAGACAACCAAAAGAAACTGGGACAAATTAAATATTAGAAATCAATGCAATAATGCTAGTGTAATGATGGTATTATTAGTTCAAAACACAATGATCAGAGTCTAAAAAGAATTTATGAACAGGAATTGCCCCATTAGACAATTAAATTCATAAAAGTGCCTCAATTTCCCACTAGCCATTGCCTAACTTTCCAACATGTAATAGATCCGCTCAAATTTCCAAAACAACAGCACTTTCACATTATGTTTAAAAATAATAATAATAACTGTGATTATGACCTCAATTCATGCACTTAAACCTAAGAACCTTTGTGGGGAGTTACACAAAGAACTAGGGCATCTGTTGGTTACTAGGATTTAAAAACCAGGAATGGGAATCAATTCCCTGCCTATGGCAATCTATTACAAATAAAATGGAAGAAGAAATAAAAATAAATAACAATAAAAAGATGGCCTTTGTCGCATGATGTTTACCTATGTAAGGGTCCAGTATTAGAAACTATAATGAACATAAGAGTTGGTCCTATTTCTCTATACCTTATTCCAGAATTGATCAAAAGAGTCTTTATAAACTGCAATTTAAATATAGAAGTAGATTTAAAAGTCTCATCAAACAATCCATTCTAAGGACTCTAATTGTTGTTCACGTGCAGATGGCTGAAATCAATCACACGTCCATAAACCAATGAAGCATAAAACCTCCACCATACAAAAACAAGTGAAGAAAAAAATTTCACACACCACAAACCAACATATGAACATATATGAAATTAAAATGCAATGCAAATGCTTTCTTGTGAGATTGTTTATAAAGCTCTAACTTCACACCTCTCTCTCTCTCTTGCTCTAGCTCTTCCCTAAGGTGCATTATGGTTATGAACAAACTATTTGATCAACACTCATAAATAAAATCAAGAGCAACAAATCAATTAATTACCCATTCAATAGTATATAAAATTAAATTCAACAGTACAAGTGACACTCCATAGCTCGCAAAATGAAGCATTCTGTTTGCACTTTCAAAAACGGAAAAAGCACTTCAGCAAAACACTGAATCCAGCTTTCCAAAATTCCCCATCTCGAACAGAAGAGAAAGTACAGGCCAACAACATTAATCTAATAGCAATAATGAAACCCCCATAAAAATGGAAACCAGCAAAACCAATCAAGCGATCCAAAGTTTCTAAATTTTGACTCAGTACAACTCAGACTGTGTACTCTCGGTAGTACCCATTAAAAAAAAATTAAGAAAAGTGAAAGAGCTAGAGAACTTATAAATTGCAAATGACATTGAAATCTGTGAATATAAATGGAAAGAGCGAGTTGAAGTTGGTGACTCACCAGGGAAGGCTAGGGCAGTATCTAGAGAATCGACTCTCTTCTGGGTTTTGCGGGAGAGGGGAGAAAAATAAAATCTTTTCTATATTTTGGGGATTTTTTTATGAGAAATAGAAAATTAGTGGTTGGGTAATAACATTGGTTGGGTCATTTAGTAGGTGAGTTTATTTGTAATTTTTATTTTCGGTGTGGGGTTTTTTGAAATTTTATGTTAGACCGGGTTGCCAAATGTGCACCCATAATGGGACCCACTATGTGGAACCGGCCATTCCATTGAGCAGTTTTTTCGGCAACTATGTTCTGTTATATTTCTTTCTTTGTTTAAAAAAATGGAATGAAAAATATGTTTAAAATTCAAAATTCAAGCTTAAAATATAAATATAATATATTCCAATCATTGGAACAATATGAACTTTTTTATTTTTTTTTCTTTGAATTTTTCAAATATAATTTAAGTTTCTCTTGAGAAAAAAATATAATACATATTATATAGATAACATATTTTATAAAAGATAAGTAGTATTTTGCCTTACAAAAAAATAATAATGAGTAGCATTGTTAATGGGTTATCATAGAAAATTCATGCTTGGAATCATAGTTAATTTCATTGAAATCAGTTAGGAATAAAATTTTGATTTTTAATTAGAATGAAATAATTTAATATTTATATCTGTACACCGAGATACAGTTCAGTGTTAAGTGTATATTTTAGTGATAATAATTTATGATCGATTTTTTTTTTTAATATTCTGAAGAAAAAAAAATGATGTTTGCATCTTTTAAATTAATTTAATTAAGTCGATGAAAAATAAAAATAAAAAATAAAAAATTTTGATTAAAAATTAATTGATTAACTTTTTAAACCAATAAAAATAGCCAAAAATTAAATGGACTAAAATGAACTTAGATCCATAACCGATGTGACATGCTGGAGTTTAATTACGAGTCATATGCCTAATTTGGTATATTATTTATTAGTTACCTAATTTGAGATATTATTTATTAGACTGACAATTTCATATATAACTTGCCTTCAACTTAACATGCATACGTTGAAATTTTGCCTTGAATTACAAATGTAATTTTTTTTATTCATTTTTTATATTAAAAATTCTTAAAACATAATACTATATAACACAATATTAATAGTTTTTCATAAATATTAACATGTAAAATTCAAATATATTTATTTAATAATAATGTATAAAATTATAAAAAATAAGTGAAAATACTCCAATTTCCTAATTTTAGTATTTTTAGTATGATGCCTAAATTATAGCATACAAGTTGTGTATGGCATTATGATGATATTTATTATACTTTACTTCAAACATGAAGTTAAGTATATTTACCACTATTTTAAATACTCTCTCTTTTAGGAAAAAAAAAATACTTTTATTTTTTATTTATTTTTTATTCGTTACTTTTTTTTTTATAGAATAATTGATATGTTAATTTACTAGTATATCCCTATTTAATATTTCACTATATTATATTTTTATTAATAAAAAATTAATTAAATATTGAACTAAATAACACATACATATTATAATTAAATAAAATTTTATTAGTAATAAAATTTTATTGTAGATTTGAAAACTAAAATTTTATAAATGGTGAAGTTTAGCATTAAATGAAATTTTATTAATAATAAAACTTTATTGATTTATATAATTAGTATTAAAAAATTAAATAATAATCATTTCCGAGATAATTATTTATTAATATAAATAAAGAGTTTTTATGAAAAATATAAAATAAAAATTATTATTTTAACTAAATTAATTATTTTTTTAATATGTGTAAAAATAAAAATATAACTATCTTTTATAAATAGAGATAATATATATCTATTCGATATAGTCTAAAATATTTTTTTACATAATTTATATAAATATATTAAATAACGTCAAATGATCAATTCAATTGACAATTTTAGTTTTTTTAAATAGATTTAATGAGTTTGGTCATTATCTAATTGATTAGATTTCAAATTTTAGGATTATAGTATAAATGATTTTTCTAACCAATATATTAAGACTATCAATTAAGATTAATTATTTTAGATAAAACATATTTATAAAATAATCATTTTAAATAAATATAAATTAATTAATATAAAAATAAATTGAATAAAAAAAAGAGATTTTAATTATTTTATTAGAATTATTATTATTTCAATACTAATGTTACCCACAAGACTTCCTTTTATAATTTATTACGCAATACTTGTTCACTTTATGTGAGGGTGCAATTTATAATTTACGTTCATGTTTGTACCAAAACTTAAATATAATATAATTTAGATTAATAAAAATATAATATGATAAATTAATTATATAAAAAATTTAAATATAAACACAATTTAATTATTAAATAAATTATACGATATAATAAAATAAAAATTTAATTTATTAATAAATTATCTTCATCAGAATTAATGTTAAATTTGATATTTTTATTTAAATTTTACTTAAAACATATTATTTTTTCATATTCGTCTGATCTTACACGTATAGATGTAAGGTATCGTCTTTTAAAAAAAATAAATATGAATCCATGTTAAAAAATAAGATAAATCCAAACAAAAAAACACAATATTTTATTTCTTGCATAATATTGCAGTTCAGGTTTCAACAAACAACGGATAGTAAATACTAAACACCCATAAAAATATTTATTGCTCTTAAGTTTATAAATTTATGGATGAATTGGTCCGTTTGATTTCCCTTATGAGGTAAATCAATTATTGTTGTTGCTAGTGCTGCTGCAGCAATCATCAACATCACCATGGTTATCATATTCCTCATTGTTTTTGTTGGTGGCAGCGTTGGTGGAGGTGGCAGTGGTGGCGAAGTTCATTGGAAGAAAAGAAGCGATTTTGTCAATATTCAGTGGCTTAGAGACGCAGTCATCCAGACCTGCTTGCATGAACATTTTCAGCTTACTAGTACGGTTACTTTTGGTGACACCAACAATGGAAGAGATGACACCCATATCTCGCAGCTCCTTTGTAGCCTGTCATTCATAAATGCTTTAGTAGTTAATTATAGATCCCAAATCAACATGATCATATAACTTCTCCATTGCATTATGTCATTGATTAAAATTATTTATACAAGTCAAATATATATTATTAATAAAAATTTAATTATTTATATATTATTAAATATTATATAGATATCAATAATAATAATAATAATAATAAATAATATAGTAGTGATATTTTAAATCAACTTTTTTTTTTTTAACAATAATTCAAGTTCCATATACTAAAATTTGGTTATAATAATTGAATAACACAAGCACAATAAGGTAATATTAGGATATACCTGAAAGCCATTCATAACGGGCATTGCCATATCCATAAGAATGAGATCAAAAGAAGCACCAGTAACATGAAAATCAACAGCTTCTTTTCCATTGGCAGCTACTTGAACTTCCATCCCATGGGCTTTGAGCATCAG
>CANXYC011490665.1:0-13780 GCA_948193065.1 Aleurites moluccanus
CTTCATTTTTCTTCATCATCTTCATCAAATCACCAACCAAAATTTCTCTCTCCTCCATTCATCATTTCGACCACCATTGATCTTCACCTAAACTTGTTGTTTTCTTTCATTTTTTGATGGAAACATGTTAATTCCATCATCCTAAACACAATTATATCCATATATTCAAAGGAAAAACAAGAAAAAGTAACAAATTAATCCTTTGAAGATTTTGAAGAACTTTTGGTAAGTTATTGATTTTGAAATTCTTTTGATTCAACTATGTTCTTAAGATGTTCTTTGATTTTTATTAGTGATCAAAACATGTTTTGAATGGATGAAATTTAAAAAGTTGGATGGAAACCCTAATAGGAAGAACTTTGAATCAAAGTGTTGTTTTGATGAATTATTTTGTTCAAATGATGTTTATTCGATGTGTATAGCATGAATTAATAGTTAAATGATTGAAACAAATTCATTTGGAAGAAGAACCAAAGTGGCCGAATATGATGATGAAGGAATGATGATTTGATGTTTGTTGTTTAATAGGTTTAAATGATGGAATGGTGTATATTTGATGTATATGTATTGAATTAGTGATTAAATGATGGAAAGAATTCCATTTGGATGGAATTCTAGCTTGGCCGAAATATTGAAGTATGGATAATGGTTTGATACTTTGATGTTTGATAGGTTTAAATGGATGAATGTTATGTATTTGATATGTATTAATGTTGTATAATTGAATGGCATTGAAGAATGGATGAATGCAATGAATTCCATTTAGGTTGAACAATATTGAATTTGTTAGTTTAATGTGTTAGGTTGATGCAAATTGAAAGATAAAGTTTGAATATGGTTTAATAGTATAAGTAATGGAAATGTATAGTTTTAAATGTATAAAAGATGATTGATGTGAGTACTTGAAAAGTGAACTTGAATAATGGTGTATGTTTGATATGAAATGATGAACTAAGTGTATATGAGTTCTTGATATGATATATAAGTGATGAATATGTGTAATGTGAGTTAATTATGGTGATAGATGGGTGTTTATGCATAAAGGTATGGAAATACTGTGATTTGTGCAAAGTAAGGTTTATAGAGCATAGTGTGTATGCTTGATGTGTTTTGATGTATATTATGTGCTTTGTGATGTTATAAAGTCTTACCCTAGTGTTATATGTGAAAATAGGTGAACCGTCGAGAACTCCAACTCGGAGTGCCGGACGGCAGGCCGACTAGTGCTACCGTCAGTGCTTTTGGGGGCTAAAGTGGATAAATTGCATAAAAGGTGAGTCTATATGTATAATCATGCATAATTTCCATCATATATGTTATAATATTTCATTTGAATTAATAATATAGAGGTTGATACCCAAAAACACAAATAGTGCAAATTGGCCCGTAAATAAGCCCGCCGAAACGACAAAAAAGACCTAAACTTTGTTTGTCCATAAAATGAAATCCAGAAAGCCAATTGGGCCACCACTTGGCCCAATCTTCTAGTCTTGACCTAAGATTTAAAACGGTACCTCGTGGTCCACCTAAATCCTTTGGTAACATAGTTAACCAGAAACTACTCAAAAATCTCAAAACGGACCCGTAACGGCGAGTGTCAGTTGCGGCAGCGCAACTGGGCCCCGCCGGGTATTTTTTTGACAGTACCCAAATTTGTTCTATTCTTCATTATATATATATATATATGATTATTCTACAGCTATATAAATTATATTTATACTATTTATACTGTTATATAGAGACACACCTATTTGGTATTATAACAGGGCTACCTCGATGGTATAGTAGGTAAATCCAACGACCGTGTGTACACTGGTATTCACTGGACCCTTGCTAGAGAGGGTTATTATATTATCTAGCCGTAAGTGATGATCACTCTTACGTACACTGGATTTTGCACGATATTGCTATTATTATACAAATATATTTTTCATTGGACCCAATCCTGTTATATCATATGTGCGTTGACTCGTACACTGGATGATCATATGAATATTGATACAGATACTTATCATATTCTTCACTAGTTATTTTATATCATTACTATTTGTTATATTCTTTATTAGTTATCTTATATTGATTCTACAGGCCATATATGGGCAATCATGGTATAATGATCATTTACTGCATTTTTTTATATATAGATTCACTGAGTATTTTTATACTCATCCCCTTCAGTGATTATCATTTTTAGGCCAACAGTGAGGCTCGTATTCCATTGGCACCTCCTATCTTCGCTGTGGAATTTTGATACTTGTGAAATTTAAATTCTAGTCCCAAAAGTATATGTAAATACTTGTACAGTATAGAGGTTCCATGGTACTGTAAACTATGAAATGGCATGTATATATGTGTGTTTGCATCTTTATAGAATTGCATATAAGTTATACTATGGATATATATACATATGTGATGCTGTGAATGGAAATGATTTGATAGACAGATATATATATATTGAGTTGATATTGGAGATCCAAAGGGATCCTTGATTGAATATAGATGTTGAAGTACATAGTGGAAGTGCTTATTTGCATGTTTTTCAGCTGGGCATAATCCTTATATAAATGAGATGCTGCCCAAATTTTCATAGAATTGTCAAGCCATATTGAGCTTATTATTGAATTGCTTGCCATGACATATAGATAAAGGGGTTCTTCGTGGTACTAGTAGCTTAGGCAACACCCATACCCTAGGACCGTCGCAACTCCCAAGTTGGGTCATGACGAAGGTGGTATCAGAGGTAAAGGTTTATGTAACCTATAGTGTTTGCATATTAGTAGCAATAGAAGTACCATGGATTATAGGATATTTATATATTGTCAAAATGACAAGTCTTCATCATTGTTTGAAATTCTACGTGCCTATGATCTAAACATTCTATTATATGTTGATTTGTACAGTGTGTTAAGATGTTAGAGAGGGAACTAAAAGAGCTAGGCCTATTGAGGGGAATGAATATCATGAGTCTAGCGAGGAAGCAGAGGTTGCTTCCAATACATCTGCTATGTGGGGAACTCAGTCTGAGCCATCTAGGTTACGAAGATGCACTGAGTCTGATTCGATGGGTGAGGCACCATGGAAACAGGATATGCAGGAAATGAGACAAGAGATTTTACAGACCTTTCGAACTCATTTTGCAGCATAGCCTGCAGTGGTACAGCAACCACCTCCACCTCCGGTACAGCCAGTGGTACAGCCTGTAATACCACCAGCACCCCAAAGAGAGCCAGTAGTGTTACAGGGGGACAGAGTGCGCATGGATATCCTAGATGATGGCGTGTCTGTTGGAGAGTTCATGAGATTGAGATTGCCTACTTTTTTAGGGGAATATGGTACTGACCTTAGTGACTTTATAGACAGGGTTAACAGGATGGTACGAACACTGCCTTGTTGAGATGCTTGAACTATCGAGTTAGTGGGATTATTGCTAGAGGTAGATGCTGCTACCTGGTTTATAGAGCATATTGATGAGAACATTCATAGTGATGATCCGATGACATGGGCAGAATTTAAACAAAGAATGATGGATGAGTTTCTTACAGAGGGTCTGAGGGAGAGCAATATTGTAAAATTTGAACAGCTACGACAGGGGAACTTATTTGTATTGGAGTATGCCAGAGAGTTCATTTGGCTGAGCAAGTATGCTAGAAGGATTGCTCATACTGAATATAATTTGATTAGGCGATTTAGGAGAGGTTTGCATGCAACTCTGGACAACATTCTGTTGGTTATGGAGTTTACTTCCCTGAGTCGGGCCATTGATAAAGTAGCCCATATGGAGGCAAAATACAAGGAAGAAAAGTCTGATAGGGAGCAGAAGAAAAGAGGAAGAGATTTTCGTAGACCTGGGGAGGGGACATCCCAGTCTTTTGCATCTAGACCTCCTTTCACGCCAGTACAATCCTTGCCACCTCCCAATAAGAGGAAGGATATGGGCAGAGGCATTCGTATGAGGCCTCCTGTTTCTAGCTATTTTAGAGGCCCTATTAAACTAGACTAGATGACATCATCAGTGCCTATATGTACTTTATGCGGGAGAAGACATTTAGGGATATGTCATATTAGGACAGGGGCATACCTTAGATGTGGATAGTCTAGGCATTTCTACAGAGATTGCCCTTTGCCCAGAACTTCACAGCTTTAAGAGGCAAGATCTTCCCAGCCATTAGTGCAGATGGGTAGGGGGAGTACAGGTAGAGGCAGATCAGCAGGACAGAGTCCAACAGTGGGACAACCAGCAACTGGTAGAGGACAGGGGCGTGTCTTTGCAGTGACTCAGCAGTAGGCTCAGGGATCACATGATACAATCATAGGTATGATTTTCTGTGCATAATATAGTAGCTTTTGTGTTATTTGATTCAAATGCAACCCATTCTTTTGTGTCACCTATTTTTGGCCTTGAAATTGGGGATTGGGTAGAAAACCTTTACATATACCCCTAGAAATAGCCACATCAATAGAAGATAAAGATATTGTAAAGCATTAGTATGATATTTGTGATATGAGAATTTGTGATAGATCCTTATTTGCCGAGTTGATTGAGTTACCTATATTGGAATTTCATATTATCATGGGTATGGATTGGTTGATTGATTATAAACCTACCATTGATTGTGCATTGAAAAGAATAAAATTTCGACCCGATGGGTAAGAAAAGTTCATTTTTCAGGAGGGGGCTAATAGTAACATATATGGGTTAGTGTTTGCAGTATAGGCAGAGAGATTGATGAGAAAGGGATGTATTGCTTATTTGACAATAGTGGTTGATACTACAGGGGCATCCAGAGAGTTAGAGCAAATTTCTGTGGTGAAGGAATTTATAGATGTATTCCCAGATGATCTTCCAGGACTGCCACTAAAAAGGGAGATTGAGTTATACTTTAGTACTGATCCTATCTCCATTCCACCATATTGGATGGCACCACCAGAGCTGAAAGAGTTGAAAAAGTAGTTACAGGAGTTGTGTGACAAGAACTTCATCCGCCCCAGTAGGACACCCTGGGGAGCACCAGTGCTGTTTGTAAAGAAAAAGGATGGATCATTGAGAATGTGTATAGATTACAAGCAATTGAATAAGGTAATAGTGAAAAATAAGTAACTTTTACCTAGGATTGATGACATGTTTGACCAATTACAAGGAGTTTGTTTCTTCTCAAAGATAGATCTGAGGTCAGAGTACCATCAGTTGCAGATCAAAGGTGAACACATTGCAAAGACTGCTTTAAGAACACGGTATGGACACTATGAGTTTTTAGTGCTACCATTTAGATTGACAAATGCTCCAGCAGCCTTTATGGATATGATGAATAGGGTATTCAAACCATTTCTGGAGAAATTCATCATTATCTTCATTGATGATATTTTGGTGTATTCTAGGAGTAAAGAAGAACATGAAGAACATCTTAGAATCACATTGCAGTTATTGCGGGATAATCAACTGTATGCAAAAATTTTCTAAATGAGAATACTGGTTGATAGAGGTTGTAATTTTTTCGGGACATGTTGTTAGCAAAGATGGGATAAAGGTGGATCCACAGAAAATAGAGGCAATCGTTAACTGGCCACATCCTACTATAGTCACAGAGATCCAGAGTTTACCTAGGTATGGCAAGACATTATTGCCGATTTGTTAAAAACTTTTCCAGAATAAGTTGACCCGAAAACAGGTGAAATTTCAGTGGAATGATGAACGTGAAAAGAGTTTCCAAACTCTTAAAGCCTGTTTGATCACTACACCAGTGTTGACTCTTCCTACCGTGGCAGACAGTTTTGTTATACTGTGATGCTTAGAGGATTGGCTTAGGTTGTGTTTTGATGCAGGATAGGAAAATGATTGCTTATGCTTCCCTCCAGTTGAACAAACATGAAGTGAACTACCCCACCCATGATTTGGAAATGGCAGTAGTAATTTTTGCTTTAAAGATATAGAGGCATTACTTGTATGGGGTGACATATGAGATTTACACTAATCATAAGAGTCTCCAATACATCCTGCAGCAGAAAAAATTGAATTTAAGGCAGAGGAGATGGATCGAGTTGTTAAAAGACTATGACTGTCAAATTCTGTATCACCCTGGGAAAGCAAATATGGTGGCAGATGCACTAAGTAGAAAGTCAATGGGAAGCTTATCCCATGTGACTGCTACAAAAAGACCACTAGTACGGGAATTGTAAGAGTTAATGGCTAATAGTTTGACTTTGGATTTGGAATCACAGGGGCAGGAAACAGTTTTGATAGCCCAGTTCCAAGTGAAATCGTTGTTGATAGATGAGATAAAGAACTCCCAGAATGAGGATCCACAGTGTGTAAAGATCAAAGACTTGGTTCAAAATGGTAAAGCTCCTGATCTTTCTACTAAGGGAGATGTGTTAAAATATAAGGGGCGTTTGTGTGTTCCTGATGTTAAAGGGTACAAAGACCATATTATGAAGGAGATTCATTACTCTCCTTATACAGTCCATCCAGGGGAAATAAATATGTTCCATGACTTGAAAGAATTTTATTGGCGGCCTAACATAAAGGATGATATAGCAAGATTTGTTTCAAAGTGCTTAGCCTGTCAGCAGGTGAAATTTGAATATCAGAAACTTTCGAGTTTGCTTCCAGAGATCCAGCTACCAGAATGGAAATGGGAACAGGTAACAATGGATTTTGCGGTGGGTTTGCCTAGATCACAAAAAGGGTATGACTCAATATAGGTGATTGTAGATAGATTCACAAAGTCAGCTCATTTCTTAAAAGTAAAAAAAAAACAACTTACACCGCTGCATAGTATGCACAACTTTATGTAGATAAAATTGTATGGTTGCATGGGGTTTCATCAGTGATCATATCTGATAGAGGTACTCAGTTTACCTCCAGATTTTTAGAAGAAATTCCAAGAGGCATTGGGAACTATATTACAATTCAGCACAACATTCTATCCTTAGACAGATGGACAATTAGAGAGGACTCTCCTGACATTAGAAGATATGTTGAGATTGTGTATGTTGAATTTAAAAGCCAGTTGGGATCATTTCTTACCATTAATGTAGTTTGTCTACAACAATAACTATCATTCTACTATTGGAATAGCACCATATGAGGCTCTCTATGGCAGAAAATACAGATCATCTATATGCTTGGTGGAACCAGGTGAGAAGCAGTTAAAGGGGCCAGAATCTTATTAGTGAAACAATGGAGAAAGTTCCTATTACACAAGAAAGTATAAAGATTACTTTCAGCAAGCAGAAGAGCTACGTAAATACAAAGAGAAAAGATGTATGATTTATAGTGGGTAACCATATGCTTCAAATCTAGGAGATTGAAATTGATGAAGTATTGTCATATGAGGAAACTCCCATACAAATTGTGGATCATTGGATTAGACAACTTTGGAATAAGAGTATTCCTATGGTTAAATTATTATGGCATAACAAAAGTATAAAGGAAAGAACTTGGGAAAAGTAAGGTTGAGATGAAATATAAGTACCCCCACTGTAATATCTGTCAATTTTTGTTATTTTAATAAACTGTATGTTTGTTGAAATAATTTAGGATATAGAAGTGTTTTATAGAATTCTGAATTTCTGTTGCAGGGAGGATTTTTTGTGAGACTGATTTCATGATCTTAAAGGAATAATTTGGTAAAGTGTAAAACATAAAAGTTGTAGATCTATATCTCATCTTTTATTCTATAAATGGTTCTGTAAAAAAGTTTGTGTGTATAAAGAGTTATGCCTCCTTGACCAGAACCTATGTAGTTCATTATTTTCTGCAGGAATATGAGTATGCTTAAATTTTTTGGGAATGATTAAGGCTGAATGATCCAAAAGTGTAAACATTATAAATACTCCTTTATGTGTTATGATATTGGCTATAAAATTTCAGGAGAAATGGATAAGTATAACTCAGTAGAGAGTGGAATTACTCAGACCTGTTCGGATGAGTTTAGGCAGTAAAGTCAGGGTGAAATTTAGAAATTCACCATGGTTTGTGTAGATATCCTTTTAATTTTAAATTTGGATATTTTAGACCCTTGAGTGTTTATTTTAAGTGACAAAAAGAATCGAGAAGTTTGGATGTTTGTAGCTCATTTGCGAGCTGATTAAATATGAGTTGTTGAGGGAGGGTTCCAGCTCGGCAGAATCTGGTATTTGTGAGTTGGGAATGCGGAGTGGCATTGAGAGCCAAAAATGCAAAGTGGAATTTGAGAGCCAGCAATTGTGAGGAGGCAGTTCACGAGGCGAGTTTGGTAAAGAGGCATTGTCGAGGTGGCATATACGAAGTGGAGTTAGGGGAGGCAAGTTTGGCGAAGAGGCATTGCCGAGGTGGCATATGTGAAGTGGAGTTAGGTGAGGCAAGTTTGGTGAAGAGGCATTGCTGAGGTGGCATATGCCAAAGTAGTTTAAATTTCTTTAATTTTTCAAAAGTTATGTAAAAGTAGTTTTACATAAGACTTAGATTAGGCTTTTGAAGAATAAAGAAAGGCCCAACCTGGAGATCCAAGATGAAGGCTCATGGTGACCAAAAGGAGACTGAAGGTGACTTGGAGAAGTACCTTGAAGACTTGAAGATAAAAATTATTATAATTGTTATTTCAATTTTTAGCTTTAAGTTGTAATCTCATGCATCTACCTAGGTGTGACCTATGACTTTTTCATGGCTCGAAAAGTCAATGTAGATTGTCTATATCCATGACCATTTAATTTGATTATCATATATATATATATCTTGATGATGAATAAAGATAGTAAATGCATGCTAGGATTAAAATGATGAGACGCTTAAAAGAAAGAAATCCCTCTTTAAAAAATATTAAGGTTGAGTCTTCCTTTAATATGGCATAAACCAGAGTTTTTTCAAGTCGAGGGTTGCTGGCGCAGTCAGGCTGAACCACTTTATAAAACATGTTTACTCTATAAAAATATGATTTCCTGATTAATAGGGTGGGCCTTAACAAATGTCATTTGTCTGATGGCGCAGTCAGGGGCTTTTGATAATTTGAGACATATTTGGTGATATATACATATGACTTATATATATATTAAAAGTTTATAGCCAAATTGTCATGGCCTAGTTTTAGACCTTAACAATTCTAGGGTACGGGTAATGCTAAGGCGACCAGTACCTCGAAGAACCCATGCTTTTACTTTAACTTAACTTTTACAATCATTACTTAACATGTGATACATTTTAAGCGATAATAATTTTTGTTTTTAAACATCATATTATTCTTACAGAAAACAGGCAGAGTTTCCTTTGTAACTCTGAATTAAGCTATCCGTAAAACATAGAGATTACACTTTCAATATAACATATAACATACATCCCCTTTTATCCTCCAGTAGTCAATCACAACTCAATATGCACTTCAATATTTGCAATCATATTTCATATCATATATACATCATGTCAATTTCTCATATCATATATATTTACATCATTAACATTATCATATCATATATGGTTATCATTTGATCATATTAGACATCATACTCTTAGCCAATTCAAGCCCTCTATACATTATATACCAAGGAACTTTTATACACAGGAGTGACCTCAAATACATACATCTGTGATCTAAGGCTGAAGATGATGTAGCCAATGGATTTCTGCCTCATTGAGGTCCTGAAAACATATAACCACTAATGGGGTGAGTATAAGATTATACTCAGTGAGTCAATATATATATATGAGTATGCAATATTATTCATGACAGTCACATCTATCCATTAATGATTTGTAAATAAGAATACTGATGATAGCATGATGAAATACATATCATGAACCATGACGCATATAATATAACAAGAGCTTGTAACATGTCATATAATATCATATAATACTGAGCTGTTTCTTCTCTTCCATCACATATCCCTCTAATTAACCATTCCATAGGAAATTTCACCCCTCCCTAGCAGAGGTCATAACATATATCTGTGTACATAGCCGATGGTTTGTTTCTACACCATCGAAGTAGTCCTGTTATAACATATTATATGCAGATGTCTCATATAGCATAAACATATCAAATAAGTCTCAAATATGACTTAAAAGATGATATATAACATTATTCATACCTTTAAAACCATTAAACACCAAAAATCAAACATCATTTTCTAACCACCTCATTTCGGCCAAATTAAAACCTTAACTAAATGTGTTTGTTTCCATTATTCAACCACAAATTCATATCATACACATCATTTAAACATCATTTAAACCAAAAGAATCATCAAAATCATACTTTTATTCAAAGTTCTTCCTATTAGGGTTTCAATCCAACTTTTTGCATTTCATCCATTCAAAATGTGTTTTGAACATCAATAATCATCAAAGAACACCATATAATCATATTTGAATCAAAAGAATCACAAAACCTTTAACTTACCAAAAGTTTTTCAAAAACTTCAAAGCTTTGATTCTTAGCTTTTTCAAGTTCTTCCTTGAAATCTAAGGCTATATTTGAGTTCACAAGGTTGGAATTAGTATGTTTCTATCCAAAAATGGAACAAAAGCATAAAGTTTGATGGATTCTAATGGTGGTCGAAACTTCCTTTAGGTGGAGAGAGAAAATTCTGAACATATAATGCTTAAGGAAGATAACAATGGTGAAGTGGTGGGAAAAATCCACATAAATATCAAAGAAATGATTCCATACATTAGGCTTATGTTCAAAATGGTGAAACCTAGCCATCCAACCATCCATCATTCTTACTTTTATACTATTGGTTAATCAAAGCCAACAAAGATGGCTTATATATACATTTGTTACACCAAATCTATAACTAAAGCTAGTAATCCTATACTTTGAGCTTATGATAGGAATTGTGAAACCTATACATCTAACCATCCATTTCTTCATCATTTTATCCAATGGTTAGATTTAATCAAGCCTAAAATGGTTCCATAGGATTTCATACACCATATAACTCCATATCTCAAAGGAAAAGACCAATTTGCCCTTAGTTCAAATGAAGCACCTCAAGCACCTCAATGGAGCAACTTGCCGGGAACTATTTTCAATTGGGTTTATTTCTCCAACAAAACTTCAAATAAATTAATATCATCATTTTCATATCCTAATGTTCTTTTGTACCTTCAAATATCATGATTTTTTCCATAAAACTCGAAGGGGTGCGAAATGACCATTTTGCCCCCAGTTTACCAAAAACTGAATTTTTCCCGATTTCTTCCTAACAGCTTTTAAAGCACTTTTACATGTATAAAGCTTTCTAAAACATGCATATTCATTCAATTTAAATATAAACATACATTAATATATATCATATAAACAAAAAAGGAACCCCTTAGGTTTGCCCTTTAAAGCTGAAGTTCTAAGCCTTTAAGCTAGGGTATTACATTCTACCCCCTACAATTAAATTCATCCTCGAATTTACTTAATGCATAAGGTGAAAGAGAAACTTCAATCATGAAATAAAGAAGGGTATCTGAGCCTCATCTCAGCCTCACTCTCCAAAGTACATTCCTCTATTGTCCTATTTCTCCATAAGACTTTAACCATAGGAATGCTCTTATTGCGAAGCAGTCTAATCTGCTGATCAACTATCTCAACTAGCACTTTTTCATAAACTAATTCTTCATTTACCTTTACATCATGTAGCTATAGAACATGGGATGGATCTGATACATATTTCCTCAACATAGAAATATGGAAAACTGGATGCACATGTCCCATGTTTGGAGGTAGTGCCAATCTGTAGGACACATTTCCTACCCTGTCTAAAACCTCAAAAGGACCTATATATCTAGATGACAACTTTCCTTTCTTTCCAAATCTCATAACTCCTTTCATTGGAGAGATTTTAAGGAATACATGATCACCTACATTGAACTGCACATCCTTTCTCTTAGGATCAGCATAACTCTTCTTCCTACTGAAGGCAATCCTAATTCTTTCCTTAATCATGGGCACTTTTTCCATTGTCTCTCTAATCAAATCAGGGCCCTCTAATTGTCTTTCTCTAGGTTCTATCCAACAAATAGGAGATCTACACTTTCTTCCATACAGTGCCTCATATGGTGCCATGTCAATAGTGGCGAGGTAACTGTTGTTGTATGCAAATTCTATCAATGGCAGATAATGATCCTAGCTGCCTTTATAATCCATCACACAGAGTCTTAACATATCCTCTAAGGTCTGAATAGTCCTCTCTGTCTGCCTATCTGTCTGTGGGTGAAATGCAGTACTGAACTGTAGCTTAGTACCCAAAGCCTCTTGGAATTTCTGCCAAAATCTAGAAGTAAACTGAGTACCCCTATGAGAAATAATCATCAATGGTACACCATACAGTCTGACAATCTTGTCAACATATAACTAGGCATATTGAACTGCTGTGTTGGTAGTCTTTACTTTTAGAAAGTGAGCTGATTTAGTTAACCGATCCACTATTACCCATATAGAATCATAGCCCCTCTGTGTCTTTGGCAATCCAACCACAAAGTCTATAGTGACTTGTTCCCATTTTCATTATGGTAATTGAATTTCCTATAGTAAATCAGATGGTTTCTGATGTTCCACCTTAACCTGCTGATAGGCTAAACAAATAGACACAAACTTAGCTATGTCACCTTTCATATTTGGCCACCAATAATGCTATTTCAAATCATAATACATCTTTGTTACTCCTGGATGAATGGTGTATGGAGCATAATGGATCTCCTCTATAATCTGTCTTCTTAACCCATCACAGTCAGGTACACATAATCTGTCATTACATTTCAATACATTATCCCTAACTGCAAATTCAGGAGCCTTATTTTCACTAACTAACTCCATAATCCTCACTAGATATGCATCTTTGCTCCGAGAGTTCTTTATCTCATCTAACAATAATGGTTTAACCTGAAACTGTGCTATCAGCACCTGTTCTTGTCCCTGTAATTCAAAATCCAAAGTCAACCCCATTGTTATCAATTCCCTAAACTCCTGCACTAGAGGCTTTTTTGTAACATTCATATGGGCCAAACTACCCATAGATTTTTCTGCTAAGTGCATCAGCTACCAGATTAGCTTTCCCTGGGTGATACAAAATCTGACAATCATAATCTTTTAGCAATTCAACCCATTGCCTCTGTCTAAAGTTCAGTTCTTTATGCTACAGTAGATACTGAAGACTCTTATGATCTATGTAGATTTCACATTTAACCCCATAAAGGTAATGTCTCCAAATCTTCAAAGCAAAAATCACTGCTGCCATCTCCAAATCATGGGTAAGATAATTTGCTTCATGCCTTTTCAATTGTCATGAAGCATAACTAATTACCTTCCTATCTTGCATCAGCACACATCCTAGGCCAATTCTAGATGCATCACAGTATATGGTAAATGTACCAGTCTCTGCAGGTAATGTTAACACTGGACATGTCTTAAGAGTCTGGAAACTCTTTTCACAATTCTCACCCCAATGGAACTTTTCTTATTTTCGAGTCAACCTGGTCAGTGGAGTAACTATCTTTGAGAAGTCTTTAACAAATCTCCTGTAATATCTAGCTAATCCCACAAAACTCCTCACCTCTATCATTATAGTGGGTCGTGGCTAATTGGACACTGCTTCCACTTTCTGAGGATCAACCTTGATGCCATCTTTACTAATAACATGCCCCAAAAATGCTACCTCAGTCAACCAAAAATCGCACTTTGAAAGCTTGGCATATAATTGATGCTCTCTCAGAATCTGCAATGTGATCCTAAGATGCTCTTCATGTTCCTCTTTACTCCTAGAATAGATAAGAATATCATCAATGAAGACAATGATAAACTTATCTAAATAGGTC
>CANXYC011490762.1:0-12724 GCA_948193065.1 Aleurites moluccanus
AAGAGGAATGAGCCTTCAACTCAATAAGATATGAACTACACAATGTGTTAGGTAAATCAAGAATCTGAGTATCAAATCATGAACATATATATATATACATATACTTGGGAATGAAATAATCATAAGCTTATACTTGAAGAAGAGTATGAGTGCTTACAATAAATAGCACTATCAAATCACATCATAAGTCAAATTGTGGTTCTCATTTAGAACATAAGAATGACTGCAAAGGATAGCATTATCAAATCACATATAAGATAGAACTGATATCATATCATAACGTATCAGTAGCCTTGCTACCTTAACGTGCACATATGCTTGCGCGGGCATTTGCCTAGAGCTCATGGCTCATTCTAGGTGGAACACTGATAAAACCCTATCAGCTGGGCTCCCATTATGCACATGGACCAATGAATTTACTCTCATTGGGAAAAACATTCTATACTTATGCATATCATAGGTCATCATAATAAGAGGTTCACATAAAAATTCAGATTTGGTCAAGAGACCATATATCATATATATCAAAGGCTTGTTCATGATCTTGGTTCAAGAAGATAACCAAGTTATTTTATACATTAAGTGTTTACATTAATGAGGTAATCCAATAAAGGGTTCATATCATAAAGCATATACATGAGTATTTGATAATTTATCTCATAAGGAGAAATATACATTTATGTAATTCATAACTCACCTCTCAGCAATTCTTTTCACTACACAGATCAACACTTGCTTAGATGAAAATCCTCATCAATTTCTTGAATTGTCCAAGCCTAATCAAAATTCACAAATTCTACAAATCAGGGTTTCCTCAATAATGATATATAATATGCTTACTTATAATTTTAACCATCTTACAGTCTCTATTATTATTTTCTAACATCTCTTAAAGAAAATCTGAAATTTATGAACATAGTCACTATTTATGTCACTATTCATCAAAACTCATAAATTCTGGTACCTACCATACTACTCATAATTAATAGCCTTAAATGCTCAAAGCAGGCTCTATGTAACTCATAATAATTATTCTAACTACCAAAAATATTAATCTAATAAGAGAAAGAAGTTTGGAGAAAATCACTTTATTTCTCCAAAACCGAGCTCTTGAAGGATCTGGGTTTGAAATGATGATTAAGCCTTTGAATGAGTTAATTTAGTGATTTAATACACTAATTTTGAGTATTAATGCATTATAAAACAATGGAACAGATTGGAGAAAAATGGGAGAAGAAATGAAGAAGAAAGAAAGAAAAGAAAAGAAATTATTGTGAAAAGGATGGCTACTGCTTCTCCATTAAATAAGCCACTGCTTCGCTAATTTTCATCTTCGTCACTTTCCACTTCGCCAATCCCACTTTGCAGAATGTCACTTCGGCAATTCCACCTCGGCAATCCCAATTCGCCAATTCTCCACTTCGCCAATTGCCACCTCGGCAATCCCACTTCACCAATTCTCATTTCACCAATTGCCACCTCATCAATCCCACTTCGCCAATTCTCCACTTCGCCAATTGCCACCTCGGCAATCCTACTTTGCCAAAACCCCATTATTTTATATAAAAAAAGAATATTTTGTAAAAGTGATTGATATTTTGTAAATAAACGATTTACAAAATATTACACTTGGAACCCCAATATTTTGTAAAAAATGAAAATATTTTTGTAAAAGTGGCTAATATTTTGTAAATGGACGATTTATAAGATAATACACTAGGAACTCATATTTTGTAGAAAATAAGAATATTTTATAAAAGTGACTGATATTTTATAAAATGGACGATTTACAAAATAATACATTAGGAACCCTGATATTTTGTAAAAATTGAGAATATTTTGTAAAAGTGGCTAATATTTTGTAAAATGGACGATTTACAAAATAATACATTAGGAACCCCCATATTTTGTAAAAAATGAGAATATTTTGTAAAAGTGTTTGATATTTTGTAAAGTTGACGATTTACAAAATAATAAATTAGAAACTCCAATATTTTATAAAAAAGGAGAATATTTTGTAAAAGTGGCTGATATTTTATAAAATTAGCGATTTACAAAATAATACACTAGAAATACTAATATTTTATAAAAAAGGAGAATATTTTATAAAAGTGACTGATATTTTATAAAATGAACGATTTACAAAATAATACACTAGAATATTTTGTAAAAAATAAGAATATTTTATAAAAATGGTTGATATTTTGTAAATGAATGATTTACAAAATATTACACTTAGAACCCCAATATTTTGTAAAAAATGAGAATTTTTTTGTAAAAGTGGCTGATATTTTGTAAAATGGATGATTTACAAAATAATATATTAGGAATCCCAATATTTTATAAAAAATGAGAATATTTTGTAAAAGTGACTGATATTTTATAAAATGATTAATTTATTATTTTTAATTTTCTGAAAATATTTTATTATTCCTTTTATATTATTTCTACTTTTTTAATTAATACAAAATATTCTAACTTATTCTTTCACATTATAATTTGAAAAAAAAAATATTTCAAATTACAATTTGGAATTTTTATTTTTATTTTCATTTTTTCATATTATTACTAATTTTTAAATTTGCTAAAAAATATTTTTTTAATTTTTATATTATTACTATTTTTTAATTAATAAAAAATATTGCAAATTGTTGTTTCAAATTATAATTTGGACAAAAATATTCCAAATAATAATTTGGGAATTTTTTTTTTCATATTATTATTAATTTTTCATCATATACTAATTACTACTAAATCAAATTAATTATTATTTTATTAATAATTCATAAGTCACTTCAATATACAGCTCCATATTTTCTTGGGTGGAAAACAACAAGTATAATTATATGTTTTGACGGAAAGGTTCCAAAAAATAGAAATTGGTTATAATGGGTAGAATAAGTGTTTTTGTTATAAATACTTTATTTTTTCTATATGCAATTCAAGTAATTGGTGACTTGAAGTCACCCTAGAATCTACCCAATTCTTTCACTAAAACAAATATATAACATTATGGCTATCGTCACCGAAACTTGGGAATTGGGAAGCATTAGTTCTCATATACTCATTTCTTCTTTATTATCAAATTCAACTAAATCCTTAAAAATTCAATGTATGGCGATGAAAAATGAGATGCGGTAGCTAAATTTGTAGCGATGAAACATCTAAATTCACAGAGATGGATTCATGGCAACTATAAGAAGCAACGATAATTTCATATCTGAATCTATCATTGATGAAGAATATAACAAAATCTACATGGGTGTTAATATTTAGGTTTTTGATTGTGTAAATTGGTAAGTGGTAAAAGTTTCATATTTGCCTATATTATGTAATTCAATGAGAAAAAATATATCGCAGAAGAAAGGATATTAGTATTTTTTCAATGGTAAAAATAAAATAAAAAAGTCATATTAGTTAAAATATCTCATCACCCGTTAATTGAGTGGATGAACTAAATCCTTACACTTAGTGTAGATAAATATTTTTCGTAAAAGTTATTGATTGAATTTAGGGTTAATTATTATGAGATACCTGTATTTTGGTCGATTATACTAAAAAGTCCATGTACTTTCAAAATTATATTAAAAAGTCCTTACATTTTAGAATCATTAAAATTCAAGGTCTTTCTGTTAAAAAATTCGTTAAATCTATATAAAAAGTTCATAATGCTTCTTATTTTCAATATAATTTTCACTCAAATATCATCACTTTCAATCACATCAAAATTTTCATTTTCACTACCATCATACCACCACCACTAATACCAAATTTAATATTGTACAGTATAAATCAATTAAACCATGAATTAAATCCAAAATCAATGAATTGAACAAATTTCATACCCAAAAATTTCAATCCTAAAAAAAAATTTCAAACAAAAAAAAAATTATGTTTCTCTCAATATCTCCAGCAATGAACACTATGCCCTTCTTTGACTTTACCACCAATTTCATGAAAGTTGATTTTAATTTATTTTTTACTTTTTACTTTTTATTTGAGCTTTTAATTAAATTATCATTGATTCTTGATCTACCATACACATCGACAACAATAGCGAAAGCGATTCTGACACGAATCCTAATGTAGCGACTCAACACTACCAGCGAATCTCAGTCGTCGATCATGACTCCGATGATGACTACTCCGATCAAGGCAACTCCGATGAAGATCACCCTAGTTATTCTAGGGGTGAATTAGAGAATGTAATTTCCTCTCTTCATCTAAACAACAATGTCGAGAACAAAAGCAACAACGATAAGGAGGAAGAGGAGGAAGAGGAGGAGAGAATGCGAGAGACATTTGATTCGGCGATATTGAGGGCTTTTAGAGAGGACAAGAATCGAAGGAATGCTCCATAGACGGTGGAGATTGAGATGCGAGTTAGGGAGACAATGTGTGGAGTTTCATTTAAGGGCTTTGCTCATGATTGGATGGGTCTGATTCCTAAGGATCAGTGGATCGAACGGCTTCGGAGATTGAGGCAACCACCACTACCATCACCTTCTACTTCGGTAAGCAGGGTTACATAGCACATCGTTCATGAAAGAAAGAATCTGGTAAGCAGTTTGGATTGTTTCTTCGAGGTGCTTCTAGTACAAACTATTGTGTTATTTTAGGAAGCGTTATTGAACCCTTTACAGTGTCCTCTATTTCTATTTTCTTTCTTAATTTCTTAGCTCCCAAACAAAGAATATCTGATTTCACGATTAAGAAAAAAACTCTAATAAATTGAAATCGTAGCGATTGTTTATAATTTTAATAATCAATATTATTCAGTGACAAAATTGTTTGGTTGAGTTGGTTGTAGAGTTTGGCTGGGTCGATTATAGGAAGAAGAGGGAGGGGTATTTTAGGTATTCAAATAAATATTTTAATTAAAATTTGACATTTTAGGATTTGACTAACGAAAAAATATATATAAAAAAATAGACGGAATGACCTTATAGTATAACGAAACTAAAATGTATAGACTTTTTAGTATAATTTTGAAAACACATGGACTTTTTAGTATAATTAGCTAAAATGCAGGGACCTCATAGTAATTAATCCTCGAATTTATTGATTTTTAGTTTAGGTAAAGAATAATAAATAGAAGAAGAAATGAGATGACGATAAAGGGGAGAGCTTTTAAGTTAATAATTTCTTTATTAATTTATTCTTTAAAAATAAAATTTATTCTAAATTTATTCTTTAATAGACAATATAATAATAAAAATTATAAGAAATTGCCTATAAAATATATAATCTATACTAAATAAATTAGCTTACAAGCTTAATAAACAAGTCTGTTCATGAACCTACTCAACAAGTTTGCTCACTAGCCTGATAATGTACCGAGCCTCATACTTAAACGAGCTGAATCCACATAAGTTCAAGCTTGGCTTGTTTATTAAATAAGCCTAAAAACTAGGCTCGAGCTTAGCTCATTTATAGACGAATCGAGCTCCAATTGAACTATTATCGAGTCGAGCTATGGGTAGCTCGCAAACATCTCAACTTATTTACACCCCCTAGTCTAAAGCTATGAAGTTATCAAGTTTATTTTCATCATATCCATGGAAAGAAGCTGCAAGAGGAAGCATCTTGCTAACCAATTCCCTTTAGCTCTCTCTCTCTTTCTTTCTCTCTCTTTTCGCTCCATTTCTACCAAACAAATTATACTAATTTATACATTCATTCGAACATTCTAATTTTGAATTACAATACATCCAAACCTAATCAAGAGAGCCTTCAAATTTGAATAACAATGTAGCTAAACCTAATCAAGAATTCAATCAAAATTCAAACAAAGAAAAATTCAATTTTGAAATATATTAAATTCAACTCTCATAATAAAAACTCACATAAAATCAAATACCATTTGTATTAGTCCCAAGTGTTGAAATAATCAAATGGTCAAAATACATATAAAAACCTAGGAATATTAAACAATCATAATTATTCAAACCAAAAACATTATTTATTATTAAATACTGAATAAAAATCATTAAAGAATAAGCCTTTTAGAAGAAAGATTGAATGTATTTTTCCATAAATATTTTTAATTTTCTAAAAAGGTGAAAGCGAAAAGATAGAGAAACATAAAACTTAGAGAGAGATATGAAGAAAAAAAATGAGAGAGACTGGTAACTTTAAAATATATATGAAGAAGAAGAATAACAATAACAATAATAACTTAGCTTTTGATCTTTTCTTCTTCGAAGAACCAAAGCTTTAAGTTATGGTTTAAAATTAATAAATAACAAACTAACTGAGAAAAGAATTATGACTTAGGAGAGATAGAGAAAGATGATTGAAGTAAAACCCACATACTACATTTTGTAGTTTACTCTATATTTTGTAATTGATATGTACGAGTGCACCTAAACATATCATTTCCACATAAAAATGACAAGTCACAAACCAAATTGTACGCTCTGTTTATGAAATAAAAAGAGTGGGAGAAAACATAACTTAGGCGAAAGTACTGGAAAAAATATTTTATAGAAAAATTATTCTTTTTCTTATTTGGATGAGAGGAAAATAATAAAAATAGAAATTGAAATAAATTATTTTTCTTTATTTGAGAAAATAGGTAAAATTATTGAAAATAAATTATAAATTATAAATTTTATCCTTCTAAGTCTTAAATTTCAAGTATGAATTCCTAATGATATTTCTCAAATTTTCTAAGCTTATGCTACAAAACCAAAAAGGGAAGTCCAACTCAAAATTTGGAAACTCAATCTCCCTCAATAGTTGAGTCATACAGCTTTAGGATGAAGCCCCTTTTTTTTTTCAAACATAATATTTTTTGAGACAATATAAGTTAATTAGCTTAGTGAATTTATTGCTTTCCAAGTCAAATAATTTAATCACTCCATAAGAGAACATCTTGAAAGTCCCTTGACAACCAAGAGGAGAGGTGAATTAGTTATTTAAAATTTAAGAGCAAATTAAATATTAATGAGATGAAAGGAAGAGAGAAAGAACACAAGAAGTTTTATTGTAGTTTGGCCAACACTTGCCTACATCCACTCCTCAAGATTACACTTAAGAATTTTACTTAAATGATCCTTTTAATCAGGTTCAAGATCAAATCTAAGTATTTTGGTATAATACCTGTCATTTTTTTTTGTTATTTTATTAATTGTATGTTTGTTGAATTGATTGAGGATATAAAAATGTTTTGATGAATCTAGAATTATGTATGTAAGGATGATTTTTTGAGGCTAATTTCATGATTTTAAAGGAATAATTTGATAAAGTGTAAAACATAAAAGTTGTAGATTTATACATTGTCTTTAAGTCTGTAAAATGGTTCTGTAAAATTCTATGTGTGTGAAGAGATATGCCTCCTTGAATAGGACCTGTATGGTTCATTATTTTCTGCAGGAATCTGAGAATGTTTAATTTTTTTGGGAATGATTGAGGCTGAATGAGCCAAAAGTGCAAACATGATAAATTTTCCTTTATGTGTTATGTTGTTGGATGTAAAATTTCAGGAAAATTGAATAAGTATAGCTCAATTGAGAGTGGAATTAATCAGACCTGTTCAGATGATGTTGGGGGCAGTAAAGTCAGGGTGAATTTTAGAAATTCACCATAGTTTGTGTAGATCTTCTTTTGTTTTAAAATTTGGATATATTGGACTCCTAAGTGTATATTTTAAGTGACAAAAAGAATTGGGGATTTTGGATATTTGTAGCTCATTTGTGAGCTGGTTTAATATGAGTTATCGAGTAAGGGTTCCAGCTCGATAGAATCTGGCATTTGCGAGTCGGCAATGCGAAGTGGCATTGCGAGCTGGTATATGCGAAGTGGGATTGCCAAGGCGGCAATTGCCGAGGTGGCATTTGGCGAAGAGGAGAATTGGCGAAGAGGCATTACCAAGGTGTAATATCTGCCATTTTGTAGTGTTTTTATTAATTTTGTGTATTTGGAGAATTAATTAAATTTCAAATGAGAATGTTGAGAATTTTAGGAATTTTTGATTTTTGATGCTGCAGGATTTTGTGATGATAATTTCATATTCTTAAAGACATAATTTGGTAAAGTGTAAAACATGAAAGTTGTGATTTTATGTCTTGGTTATAATTTTGTAAAATAGTTTGGCAAAATTCTATGTAAGTGATGAGTTGTGTCTATTTGAGCAAGGCTGGTCTGGTTGAGTGTTGCTATAGGAATGCAGTGCCTGTTTGAAATTACTGGGAATGACTGAAATAGAATTAGCTAAAGGTGTGAACATAAAAAATGTTCCTTTGTATGTTGAGATGATGGATGTAAAATTTTAGAATTTGTGGATAAGTATATCTCAGTGGAGAGTGATTTTCCTCAGGGTTGTTCGGTTGGATTTTAGGGCAAAAGTCTGGGTGACTTTTGGAGAGTCACCATGGTATGTGTGTTGGTCCTTTTGATTTGAGATTTTGATATGTTGTGCTCCTGCACGTTGATTTTAAGTGATAAAAAAGAATTAGTAAGTTTGGATATTTGTAGCTCATTTGCGAGCTGGCTAAGTGTGAGATATGCAGGCAGGGTTTTAACTTAAAGGAATTTTGTTATGGCGAGCCATCAAAATGAGAGGAGGCATTTTGCGATGTGGCGAAATGGTGAAGTGGTGAGGTGAGTTTGCCGAAGTGATAATTCGCGAAGAGGAGGTTAGCGAGGAGCTTTGGCGAAGAGGATTTGGCGAAGAGGAAAAGGCGAGGTGACATTATGCGAAGAGGCATTATGCGAAAAGGGAATGTGCAAAGTGGCAGTTCGCGAAAAGGCGAAGAGGCGAAGAAGCATTGCCGAGGTGACATATGCAAGGAAGAGTTCGCGAAGAGAGTCTGGAGAGGCAGCAAGCGCGAGCTGGAAAGTGCGAGTTGGGAATGCAAAGTGGAAATGGCGAGATGGATTAGGTGAGGGAGCTTTGCCGAGGCTGACTGGCGAGTTGGCCAGCGTGTTTCTGGGGCAGAGTTTATTTAAACCCAGCAACCCCAGTAGTGTTATCTCACGATTTTTCCTTTCTTTCTTTCTTTCGTAAATTCAGTCTTTTTCTCATATTAGTTCTGTTTCATATTCTAAGGCATTAATACTCAAATTAATGCATTAGACTTCTAGATTAGTCTATATTAAGGCAGAAATCATCAGATTGAGTAAGGAATCTCAGAAATTTCAGTTTGAAGAAAATAAGGTAAATTTTCTTCTCAAGCTATTTTCTTTGGATTTATTTAAGTCTATGAGTTAGGATAATTAATGCTGGGTATACATAATTTATTGCTAGCAATTTGTAGTCATTAATGGTAATTAATATGGGAGAAATCAGTTTGGTGAGACTGTCATGAACAGTAACTCTGAAATTAAATGCAAAAATTTCTTAAAGAGATAAATGAAATTGTTGTTGGGAATTAGGAATAGAGACTTTAAGATAGTGAATTATTAGGAAATCATGTCGAATATTATTGATTTGGAGAAACCCTAATTTTGTATATTTGGAGAATTTCTTAGGAGGAGAAATTCGAATTGATTGAGGAATTAAAGTGAGCAGATTTCTAAAAAGGAATTTAAGAGAAATTTGTGTAAGAGGTAAGTATGAACATCCCATTCGATTATTGTTCTTTGAAATTAAAATGACCAAAGTATTCTTATATTTGATTATCCTATTGTATAAATATTTATATACTTGTATAATGTGAATGGCTTGATCAATCTTCTTGGATCAAGTTCATAGGTTTTCTTGCTTGTGAACCCAATTTGAATGATGTTATATGATGATGGTCTTGCGACCAATATGCTTCCTATGAGATTGAAACCCATGACCCATGGATAGAATGCTCTTCCCAATGAGAGTAAATTCATTGGTCTATTGTACACTTTGGGAGCCCAGCTGATAGGGTTTTTATTAGTGTTCCACCTAGAGGGGGCCATGAGCTCTAGGAGCATGCCTGGCCAAGCATGTGTGCACGTTAACGTAGGAAGGCTACCGATACGTATGTTATGATATGAGATCAGTTCTACCAGATGAGATTTGATAATGCCATTCTTTGTGGGCATTCTATGTTCTAAATACGAACCATGATTTGATTTATGACATGATTTGATATAGCCAAAATTATTATGAGAACCATGTTTCCTTCAAGTAAAGCTTATGATTTTCTTTCATGACTATATGTATAAATATTTGTTCATAACCATGATTGGATATTCAGACACTTCATTTGAAATGTTCATATTTTACTGAGTTGAAGGCTCACTCCTCTTCGGTGGATTTCAGGTGATAGCATAGCTCGTGAGGGAGCTAATAGAGAGGATCAAGCTTCTTGACTTGTTTATTCCAAGACGCTTCATTGTAATAATTCTTTTGAGATATTTTGTATAATTATTAATGGTATTATGACACAATGTGTAATGGGAGTATACTCTAGAGCTCCGTAGTTAGTCATTCGAGGATACTAATATATTTTGATGTATGATTATTACCTTTTGGGTACTCTTGTTCCTCAGTGATGTGAGACGTCTCTTTTGATCATTAAGGAACAAGAGAAGGATATGAAATGATAATAGAAAAGTTATGATTGATGTTTAATTATATATATGGGCATGAACATTGTTTGATAATGTATGATGTTGTGATTGATATAAAATAGTATATGAGATTCATGAATTGTGAGTTCTACGGGTTTATGGTGGCCTTAGGCCTACCCTTGCCCTAGGACTGTCACACCACTAGAGTTGGGATGTGACAGAGGTGGTATCAGAGCTCTAAGTTTATAATCCTTAGCTTATAAGATAAATAGAGATGTATGAGCACTAGTATAAGTGTTGATTAAGATAACTACGGAGTATAGGATCATGTCTCGTCCAGTTGTGTCTTCCCTTGATATGATATATCTGCGTTAAATGTGTGTAGTGAGTCTGATGTGTTTGTTCTTCTTATCAGTATCAAGATGCCTCCGCGTCGAGGAAGAGGACGAGGTCGAGGCCATCCTAGGAGGGAAGTTCCTTCTGAAGAGGGTTCAATATGAGGGAATAGAGGAGATGAGGTTCCTTCTGTGCCACCAGAAGATGTGGCTAATATAGCACAGTAGTTAGACCAGCTGCAGAGGAACTATGCGGTATTTGCTGAGTTTATTACTCAGCAGAGGTAGCGGCGGGCTCCTCCTGTTCAAGCAGTTCCAGATATTCCAGTTCCACCACCCCGCTGCAGTGGTACATCATGTTGATGAGGTATCTTTTGAGAAATTTCTGAAGCTCAAGCCTTCAGAGTATCGAGGTGAGGTAGATCCTATAGATTTTTTGGAAGAGGTAGAAGAGAAAGTCCAGATTTTGAGGATTCCTAATAGGAGGGCAATTGAATTTGCGGGTTATTTGATGAAAGCTGAAGCGAAGGACTGGTTCAAGAGAAGCATTTCTAGTATGCTTCGAGATAATGAAGAGCTATCATGGGAGAGATTCAGAGAAATGGTCCTTGATGAATTTCTTCCGGAGAGTGTAAGGGATGCTAAAGCTATGGAGTTTGAGAGGTTGGTTCAGACTCCAGGTATGACTGTATCTGAGTATGCAAAGAAATTCATCCAGCTCAGTAAGTTTGCTCCAGCTCTTGTGCCTTCTGAAGCGACACGGATTCAACAGTTCTGTAGGGGATTGGTGGCTCCGTTATTCAAAGTTTTGGCTGCTCTTAAGTTTGATTCTTATTCCAAGCTAGTGGATAAAGCAAGAGTGATTGAGAATAGAGAAATAGAAGCCAAATCCGAGAGAGAAGAGAAGAAGAAGGCTAAGGTTGGGAGCTCTTCTAGGCAAGACAGTGGGGTGAAAAGTATAAATATCTTGCCTCAATCAGTTGCTAGAGGGGGATTTAGAGGGCCATCAGGGAGATTTCAGCAGAGACCAAATCCCTCCAGATTTGTTCCTCAAGTTAGCCACAGTGCAGTTAGTTCATCGCCACCTAGGACTAATCCTTCTTGTCCTACATGTGGTAAGCTTCACAGAGGACCTTTCTTTTATGCATCAGGCGCATGTTATGGATATGGACAACATGGCCATCTTCTTAAGGATTGTCCACGGCCTTCTTTTGAAGTTAGACATCAGGCTTCTCAGACTTCAGTTCAGATGAGCAGAGAGAGGAGTATTGGTTAGCATCCAGGTGGAGGTCGAGGTAATTTGGGTAGAAATGTTGAAGCTGGCAGAGGATCAGGTCAGCATGAGTCTCAGGCTTCTGGATCAACTCCGATGGGTAGAGGTAGAGGGAGACTTTTTGCCTTAACACAACATGAAGCTCAAGCATCCAACACTGTGGTTACAGGTATTCTTCCGATTCAAGCCTTGAATGCTAGAGTTTTGTTTGATTCGGGAGCTACGCATTCATTTGTATCATCCTTCTTTGCTAAAAAGTTGCATGTGCCTTGTGTTTTGCTTGAGAATATGTTGGTTGTGTCTACTCCTTTGGAGGAGGAGATTGAGGTTCAAAATTCCTATCCATCCTATATGGTTAGCATAGGTGGCAAGAGCTTGGATGCAGATTTGATTGAATTGCCAGTATTAGAGTTTGATGTGATTTGGAGCATGGATTGGTTGTCCAAGTATTATGCCATTATTGATTGTAATGGGAAGAAGCTTGTCTGTAAGCCACCTTCGGGTGAGGAATTTGAGTTCCAAGGGGAACGGAGCGAAGTGCCATACAATGTGATATCTGCTATTGGGGCAAGAAGATTATTGAGGAAGGGTTGCCAAGGATATTTGGCATATGTCCGGGACACTA
>CANXYC011490836.1:0-12529 GCA_948193065.1 Aleurites moluccanus
AATGAAACCTGCCAACAAAATGTGGACCAAAGTGACCAACAATTCCCATTTTTGCTTTTTTATCATACTGAGACTGCGTTACCACATGACCAACCCATACGACAACCTCAACCAGATTCACAGCCCATTACCCAACCAGATACTCAGTGTGAGCCCATAACATATTCACACCCCATTACCCAACCAGAATTTCATTCTGACCCAATAACAGAACCTGAACCAGCTACACAAAACAATGTAAATACTGAAATTCCAACTGAACCCATAACAAACCCTGAAATTCAATCACAATCCATTATCCAACCTGAATTTCAGTCTAAGCCCATTACCCAACCAGAAATTCCAACTAATCAAATAGAACAAGAACTGCTCATTGTCCAAAATGAGCCTGACATGTTTAATGAGCCAATTGAGTTTGACTTCCTTTATGATAATGGCCCAGATAATATACCTTAACCTAATGACCAATCACAATCAACTTTGGAGACTGAAACTATACACCATAGCTCCCAAAGTTCTAGAAAGGGAGGCAGGAGGACAAGGGATAATGATTCAACTAGAGGGAGGGGTTTTGGAAGACAAGGGATAAGGGGTTATGAGTCATCTAGAGGGAGGGGGTCTGGAAGAGAAGGGATAAGGGGTAGGGCTTTAAGGGGTAAAGTAGGACAGGGCAATGTAAGGAGCAGAAGGCATTTAGGTACAGAGGTTGTACCTTTGGTTGATTTTAGTGATGAGGAATATACACTGTCAGATTCTGATGACAGTGTATGGTTAAAAGAAGAGGAAAATGTAAGTTCAGAGAGTGAGAGTGAAACATCCTCTGCCAATGAAACTAGTGAGGATGTTGATGACCCAAATAATATTTTAGATAATGATGATGGGTTGAGTGATGTAGATTCTACATCCAACACTACTAAGACAACAACTACATCAGAGGATGATGAGAATAAGTTTCCCTTGGAGGGGTCAAGGAAGAAAAGGAAGAGGAAGCATATAGATTATGATGCTTTGTATACAAATGAATGGAAATGGGATGGGGAGGGAGATATAGAGTTTAAGGTGAAAGATGTGTTTGAAGATGTGGAGAGTTTTAGGAGTGCTTTGGCTGATTACTGTGTGAAAATGGGGTATGTATTGGTTAAAATTAAAAATGACCCTAATAGAATCACATGTATTTATGCTGAACTAGTTGTAATTTTAGAATACATGCATCCCAGTTGGATGACATGCATACATTCATGGTTAAGACCATTAGGCCTGAACATACATGTAGTAGACCACCTAGTAATAGGAACTCTCATGCAACCACTGCATGGATTACAACCAAAATAAGAGAGGAGTTAGAAGCTGATCCTGAAATGAGTTATGAGCTAATATCCTTGAAATTTAGGCAGAAATGGGGGATTGAAATTCCAACTTGGCAACTATATAGGGCTAGATCCAAAGCAAAAACCAAGTCACAAGGCACACATAGAGATAGTTTTAGGCGGCTGAGGAAGTATATGGAAAGTATTTTAACATACAATCTAGGCAGTATCGTTAAATTTACACCAGTTGATAAGAATAACCCAGATGATCCCACAATATTTAGCAAACTTTTTGTAGCATACAAAGACTGCCTAGATGGTTTCAAATCAGGTTGCAGACCTTTCTTAGGCATGGATGGATGTCATTTAAAAGGTCCATTTGGAGGGGTTTTATTAAGTGTTGTGACTTTGGATGGGAATAAAGGGGTTTTACCAATTGCGATTGGTATTATGCAATCGGAATATCAAGAAACTTGGTTGTGGTTTTTGGGACTGCTAAAGGAAAGCCTTGGAGAAGATTACAATGCAAAGGTGTTGACATTAATGAGTGACAGACAAAAGGTATGTTCAATTAATTCCTTAACATTCTATCTTTGTTGAATTTTCCAATTTGAGCTTACTGCATGTTAACTTTCATTTTGTCTAATTATGGCCGGGATTGATTGATGTTGTATCTAAAGTTTTTCCTACATCTACACATAGATTTTATGCAAGACACCTATTAATGAACATGCATAAGAACTTCCGAGGCTTGTCACTTCAAAAGCTTTGTTGGAGAGTAGTTAGGGCAACACATGCACTGGCTTTTTGGGAGGGAATGAGGGAAATTAAGAAGATTGATTCAGAAAAGCCATGGAAGTATTTGATGGATGTACCTAGGGATAGGTGGGCTAGACATGTATACAATGCATTGTCTAAGAGTGAGCATAGTACTAACAACATGACAGAATCTTTCAACTCCTGGGTTAATAAGATTAGGGGATTGCCTATTGTGTTGCTACTTGATACATTTAGGCAAAAATGCATGGTCAGGCCGCAGAAAAGGTATGCAAAAGGTTGTTCATGGGAAGGAAAGGTAACACCTAATACAAAGAAGAGTTTAAACAACCTAGTTGAGGAAAGCAGACAATGCACCATCTTGCCTGGAAGAATAAATGAATTTGAAGTGAAAAAAGGCAAGGTAAAATTTGCAGTGAAGTTAAATGACAAGACTTGTAGCTACAAATGGTGGGAGATTAGTGGATTGCCATGTAAGCATGCTATTAAGTGTATTCTTCATAATAGGGCTGATGTGGATGACTTCTGTCATGATTTTTACTCAGTTCAAACTTACATCAGAACATACAGTGGCATCATTCATCCAATGCCAGAATGTGAACTAGAACCAGATGATGAAAGTCAAGTAATTCTTCCTTTGAAGCCTACGAAAAAGCCAGGAAGACCAAAGAAAAAAAGGGTCAGGCAGGAAGGTGAACAAAGTAGCAGGACCAAGAGCTATACTGTCAAATGTAAAAAATGTGGGGAAAAGGGCCACAATAGCAGAACATGTACTACTGCTACTACTACAAAACCAATGGTAATATACCTCTATTGATGCAATATTTTGTATTTCATACATTCATTTATTCTGAATGAAAACTAATACTTTCTATTTTTCATACTACATCTGCACGAGGAAGAAGAGGAGCTAGAGCAACAATAAGAGGTGGAAGACAATCAGAAAATGACAGAGAAACTGGACAAGGGGGCAAACAATGGGAGCCAACTATTAATCCTGTTGAGGATTGACTTTTTTTTATGATTTTGATTAGGGATTATGTTAGATGAAATATTTTGGATAAATTTTGCATGGCTAAATCATTATTTTGAACATTAATATTTTGTATATATGCCCATTAATATATTTTGGCCATTACACAGACCACACAAATGTTAATGTGGGAATTTTATTATATTGTAATATTTTGTACAGTTTATTTGCAATATAAACTCATATTTTGTAAAGTTTAGACCTTGCGAAATGTTTCTTTTTAATGTGTATGATTATTGACACTATATTTTTTGAGCAGGTCAATTCAAGTTATATTTATACTTATGTTCGTTATTTTTTACATAAAATATTATACTATTTCCCCCCTTTATTACATAAAATATTATACTATTTCTCCCTTCATTACATAAATCATTATAACACCTATCATAGATATAAAATACTTAAACAATAAAAATAATTTCTAAAACACAAAATATTCATTTTCATTAATTAACTGAAGTTGTTGTACACCTTAAAAAACACAAAAATAATACACAACTAACTTTATTTACTACAATTCCATTGAAGTAATAAATGTTCTTCATCAATTCAAAGATAATACTACCACCTATGTTTACATAACACTCCTAACCCATATTAAACACAAACTACCACAAAAACTACTATACCATAATTCATTAAAGTTTCATCAGTAATACAATAACAATTACAACCAATATTATAGAGCATATCAAAGAGCAGAGGCAAATGTCTTCATCTCTCTCAATTCATTGTGTACATTTTGCATCTCTAATTTCATTCTTGTGTTTTCACCCTTCAATTGCATGGTTTCATCGTTCATATCTTGAAAATCAATAGCACATCCTGAACCCCTAAACCTGCGAACCGGACTATCCACAGTAACATTTTGACTAAAGGGCTGAGTGGGCTTGCACCAACCTAACCACCCACCACAGATCCCGTCTATGCAACTATAGTAAAGCCTATGCGGATTCGTCGGAGACTCTGAGAATTTTATGACACATCTCTTCCCACAGCTGCACATCTTGTTGCGATACCATCCTTCCCACCCATCTTCAGCCAGAGATGAGCTTCCTCCCTCACTTAATAGGTGAAGATATATATGTTGAAGAATACTGTGACAATGAGTTTTTACATTATATATCTTTGTATCTTTATAAAAAGGATATTTTTGTCTTTAAAAAAAAATTAATAAGCCCCTGTTGACTAAAAATTCGTTGACTGACGGAAATTAGGGTCAAAATTGGACGGAAGGAGGTTTTAGTATAACATGACATTCGTCAGGGGGGAGTTAATATATTTTTAAAAGGTCAGGGGGGACTTAGTGTAATGGATCATTCTATAGGGGAAAATTATAATTAACCCATATAAGTATAAGTAATATAAATTTATATTAAATAGTATCTAAAATAATATTAATTAAATATTTAGAGTCAAGAATAAATAAAGAACTGATAGAAACTGAAAAATACAAAGAAATAGAATCAAGGAAAATAAATGAAAATGTGAAGTGTTCAGTGAGATGAGTAACATACATGACTATGCACTGCTGTAAGGCTTCAAATTGAGTTTCTTTGGCCGCTTTTGGACACTGATTTTGATCCACATGGCTTTGATCTTCCAAATATTTGAACCTGAGCTAAAATCTTCTAATTTTCTTAATGAATTACAAAAATAACTCTCATAAGAAAATGAAAAATAAAATAATAAAGATGAATAGATAATTAAACAAAAAATGAATTAAATGAATAGATTACTTTTAATATTCAATTTATATTTGCACTTATCAATTATTATATTCAAATTTGATTTCAATTTGACTCTATTAAAATTGAATTATATTTGAAATTTTTTTAAGTCAAATCCGAATAGCTGATAAGCAGTTTTTTACTCAATTTTATTGTTAGTCACTGGTAATACCATAATTTAAAAACTAAAATCCTTGATTCGGTACAATGCTAGTTAGCACTTGATTCTGGTAGCCTTGGTATAAGGAGAGCGCCTCGATTCCGTATAGAGTATAAGGATGGCACGAGATCCAGTACAAGTATGAAAAGACATGCATTATTTGAGCATGGTCACTAGGTTCGGTTCTTAAGAACTTCACTTCAGGAATTGGAGCCCACAATTCGGTTATGGCCTAGAGACCATGATTTGAATTTCACGCGTCTTGGTTGCACTTATGATTCGGTTCAGATAATATGGGACTCGAATCAAGATCCCTTTCTCAACCTAATAACAGAAGTTTTAAATGACATGTATCACCTTCCCCAGATTTATAGAAATAACGACGTCATCAAACCTTAAAAAACAAGGTACTTTTCTCTATAAACTTTCCAAGGATAATTGTAATAAAAAATATTAAATTTTATGAGTAGTTTCGAATTGATAACTAATAAAAGGAAAATTATAAATTAATTATAAAATTTTAAAAATAATTTTATTCGTTAATTATTGGAAGAAATTTTGTTTAGAAAATACATGTGTCATGCCCTATATATAAGTCCTAATATATTAGCATGACACTTAAATAAAAAAATAACACATTAATATATCATATAAGCGATTTAAAAAATATCAAAATTTAGTGATTATATTGAAAAATACTAAAATTTAGTATTTTTTAGGTTATTTATATTTTTTTTATCTTTTCATTCTTATAATTAATTTTTTTTTATTTCAAAATATTCTTTTAATTTTTTATTAAAATATTTTTTTATTTTTTAAGTGAAAATATTTTTTTAATGCAAATTTTATGTAATTTTTATAAATTCAAACAATAAATTTTTCCTAATAATTTTAAATGAAATATTTTATTATTATTATTATTATTATTATTATTATTATTATTAAAGCTAAAATAAAATAAAAGATAAAAAAAATAAAAAATTTTATTTTTTAACTTTCTTATCATTTTGAGTAGAAAAGTTGTTTATTGTAAATTGACTTTGTTCAATATTATTGAATTTAGAGGTCTTGAGACTTGATTGAGCATAGTATTTCATTAATGAATGGTGGAATGATGACAAGGAGGTCACAAACTATATTATACTATGAGCTGAAATACCATCTCCTACAAGATAATATTATTAAACTCCAAGAGATATTCTCTCACATTTAAATGTAGTGTTCTGGTTAACAATAATATGTAATAATAAAAATAATAAGGAAGTTCAAATTACAAGAAAATCAAAGAATGAATTTTTATTTTATCTTTTATTTTATTTTAGCTTTTATAATAATAATAATAATAATAATAATAATAAAATATTTTATTTAAAATCAAATAATAAATATGTATTAGTCAAAAAATAAAAATATCAAAAAAACTCAAATGATTTGATGGTTCACCATCAAGTTGAAGCACTATTATACCTCATGTTTAAATTATGGGCTTACGTATATGTAATTTACAATTAAAATGTTTATATATATATATATTCTTTAATAATAATTAAATAATTATATTTTTTAATAGCCAATGATTTTGGATTTATAGATTGAATTTTTGTAAAAATTTATTGTTTGAATTTATGAAAATTAAATAAAGTTTAAATTAGAAAAATATTCCACTTAAATGAATTAAAGAATAATTTGATAAAATAAAAATAACTAAAATAATATTAGTGAAAATCATTAAAAAATATTTTGATAAAAAATTAAAAGAATATTTTAAAATGAAAAAAAAAATTAAAAGAATGAAAGGGAAAAAATATAAATGAGTTTAAAAATTACTAAACTTTGGTATTTTTTTAATATGATCACTAAATTTTAATTTTTTTTTCAATATGATTACTAAAATTTAGCTAACGTGACAGTTTTACTTATGTGGTATGCTGATTTGTTAGGACATGTATACGGGGCATGACATATATATTTTTCAATTAAAATTTCATTCAGCAATTAACGAATAAAATTATTTTGAAAGATTTATAACTAATTTGCAAAAAAATTTTGGTTAATAACAAATGTGAAACTACTCCAAAAGTGTAGTGATTTTTTTTATTGCAATTAACCAATTTTCTAATTTTTATTATTCATGATATTGTTATTCTTTTAAAATAAAAATTGACTTCGACATCAGACTCGTCTTATATAATCCCTTTTTTCCTATTTTGCAGGTACTTGAGGATTAAACTCAACCAAAAAGCTCAAGAAAATTTGTAAGTTATCATTTCATGTTACTATATTAAGATGTTTTCGGTTCTCAAATATGGATGGTGTTTGGAGCAAATACAAAATAATAAGGGATATTTACCCTATGTTTGGTTTAATTCTACAAAAAACTTCATTGTTATTCGAGAATTTATGAATGAATTCTCATATTTGATATATTAAATAATAAATATAAAATTTATTTCAAATAAAATGAATATTATATTTGATATAAATATATTATTTATTTATTTTTAAATTTAATATTACATTAATAAAAATTTAATTATTAATTTAATATTTATCAATAATACCCTTTTATATACACTATTTTTTCAAAAACAAAATATAATTTTGGCCATAAATAATTAAATTTATTAAGAAGTTTGTACTTGTGAAAGAATTTGAAGAAAAATATCAGTTAGCTACTTATAATTCTCCCCATTTCAAGATCTTTTATTATAATATTAAGAAAAAAAATTATTAATAACTTTTTTTTGTTAATAAATTATATAATATTTTATTATTACAAGGATTAATTTTTTTAAAAAATAAAGATTATATATTTAATTGAATAAAATAAATTTGAAAGATCTAATTGCACATTTTATTATAATATAAGATCATGATATATGTCTATTTTACTTATATTTATGGGCTTACATATATTATTATTTAAGATAAATAAATTACTTATAGAATTTCGTTGCGATTTCGCCTAAACCTTTAATTTGATTAAAACTAATTCTAACTCTTAATAAACTATAATTTTAAAAAATTTAAAAATATAATTTTTAAAATTATGGCATTAAATTATAAATATTATAATATAATTTGTTAAAAATTATTCAACCACAATTTCAAATCAATACTTAAAATTATAAGATTTAGAATTGGAGTTTTGAGTTGTATTTAAATTAATAGTATAAAAGTAATTGAAATATAATTAAATAAGTAATTTTTATTTTAAATATTTTAAATGCAATTTATTAAAAATTATTTAATCATAATATCTAATTTATACTTAAAAATATTATGAGATTCGAGTCAAAGTTTTTAATTATAGTTAAATTAAAAATAAAAGTAATTGAAATAATTAAATAATTAATTTTTTTATATTTATATTTAGTGGACCTAACTTTCATAATAATTAGGATTGATCAATTATAAAATTAAAAATTTAACGTTATCCACTGCGATTAATCAAATATGATTAAAAAAAACTATTATTTTAAAATATTTATAATTTATATTTTCTGACATATGAATTAAAAAATTATTAAATTATAATAATTTTAAAATAAAAAATAAAATATTTTTATTTTAATATGAAAATAAATAAAAAATAAAAATAATTAAGTAAATATATAAAAAATTTAAAAATAAATATGTTCTTAAAAAAAATTACATATATTTTAAAAAAAAAAAAGATGAGTAAGTCATTTTCAAAAAGAGTTTGAAATAATAAATTGATAAAAGGAGAGTAAAATATTAATGTTAATAAGAGTATTTTAGTCTTCTAAAATTTATTGTTTAAAATTATGGAATTCATTTGAAAATACTAATTATTTTAATAAGATTTAGTGGGTGTTTGATAAAATTTTTTGATATAACTGTTAACTTTTTTATTCCCAACAGCGGCATCATAGCGTTTGGTTACTAATAGTTGTTAGCTATTAGGCATCTGTTAGACAGTCAAATAGTTGTTGTTTGCAAAAGTCCCAAATTGAAACTTTTTTAAAAAGTTATAACTTTTTAATTAAAAAAACTAAATTATTCCCTAAAAATAATATTTAAATAAAAAAATAAATATTAATATTTATTTTTAATGATCATTGAACATAGTAATATCTAATAACTAATAATAATTTTATCAAACACCTGTAACAATTAACTATTATGTAACAGCTAACAGCTATCAGTCATCAGTTACCAACTAACAATTATTAGTAACAGCTAACAACTAAATTAAATAGGGTCTTAGTTTAATTATTTTCAATTTCATAAATTTAATTATTTAAAATTTTAAATAAATTTAAATTTAAAATAAATATAAAACAATAAATTTATAAATAAATTTTATAAAATTTTTTGGAATCCATTTATATCAAACAAGGGTAACAATCGTTAAAAAAAAAAAAAGATTAATATTTTTCGAAGGTTGGCTGCCCGCAAAATGGATTTTGCATCAATTTTCAATTCGAGTTTATTTTACACAAATGATTTTGTTTTGGTATTTTTTTTTTCTTCTGACACTTCAAATAATATGGTAAAAAATAAAATGGCAATAGTGGCAGGCTGGTGTTTTGCAAGGATTTTACTCATATTCTTTATTTAATTTATATTTTTTTTGAAAATTTTAACATATGCAATATTAAATTTAAATATTATCTTAAGATATTTTTGAATATTAATATAAATAAAATTTGCGGGTCAAATTTATTATAAATGAGCTAATTAAAAAAATGATAAAAACATATTAAATATATTAATTCATATAAATTTTAATTAAAATTTATAAAAATATAATATCACGAAAAAATTAATAAGATAATTTAATTTTTAAAAGAGTTATAATTATATGGTGAAAAATTTTCTAAATAATTTTGAACTCAAATTTTATTATATATACTAATCGGTGTTCACATATTAGGGAGTTTTGATTATTTTTTATTTAATTATATTTTCTTAAAATACTTTAAAATACATGATCTACTGTTATTGTTATTTTACTAAATTTAAATATTTTCTTTTGATAATTTTGAATATTAATATAAAAAGGTATAAATCAATTAAAAAATAATAAAAAGACATACATATTACTTTGTATAAATGTTTATTTGAGATCTACAAAAATACAAAGTAAAGGAAAATAAAAATTGATAAGATAATTTCATATAAATTTAATTTTCGAGAGAATTACTTGAAAACAGTAAAAAAAAAAATTAAATGTTAAAAATATATAAATTAATGTGGATGTTCATTCATTTATACTACTATTCCATTACATTTATATGTTATTTTATCTATCGCATTATTTTATAAGTTTTTATATTTAAATTTAGTTGTATTAGATCATCAATACTTTGAAACTTATAATATTTATGTTTGAGTTTATTACACTATTTATAATTTGTAATTTATAGTGGATATGTACCCTATAAATAAAAGTACTCATTGCTTTGTAAAATATACTAAAAATGTAATATAAAATTATCACTTTACGTCTTTTTATTATTGTGTTCTTATTTAATATTATTTTATTTATTTTTCATAACACGTTATCAATATGATTCTCTCCATTATACATTTAATAGTTTTCTTACTCAAAGGGTTATAACATTTTTATTCAAGTATTTGAGATTTGAAGTTTTTTCTCTTGATAATATTATAATTTAGGTATTTGAGTAAGTAAATTATATTTTTATACATTATCATTTTATTTTTCAATCTACATCTAATATAAAATTTTTCTATTCTAATGTTGATATTTATTTTTGTATAGATTATAATATTTTATACTTGTTAATATATAATTTGAAATAAAAGAAAATGATTTATGTTTGTGATATTATAAAAGTATAAGTAAAAAAAAAATTAGAATAATTATTATAAATTTTTTTAATTTAATCATGTATTGATAATGACAGTGAATTGATTTATTTTGATATTACAAAGTTATTCTTTTATTCTAAATACGTTGATTTTTTGTTAGAATTAATTTTTAATGTGTGGAGAATATTTACAGATAATGATATGTTAATATTTTTCATAAATCGAATATGCTCTTGTAATAGCAATATTGAGAAAAAAATTGTAAAAATATTATGAATTAACTTCATACCTTCTGGTTCAATATCATTTCCTGAAGTGAATGCAGCAATATTTAATTGAATAAAATAACAACTCGTTAACGAAAAATTCATAAAGCACATCTTACTGGTTTTATCACATTCCCTAAAGTGAATATGATAATATATTATAATAATACTATGAAATTTAAAAGTAAATATATGATAATTATTCTTTTCATAAGAATAAAAAAATATCATAAAAATACTTATCATCATTAGAAATGGGATAAAATTATACAAAAATAAGAATAAAAAAGGTAGACAAATTTTTTAAAATAAATATTATTGATATGGTATAAAAAAAAATTGATTATTTACTTATCGTATGATAAAATATTTTATTGATATTCATTGAATATCGCAAAAAGAGAGAACAAATGTAAAAATAAATTTTATCTCTAATAATGATGACCTTAATTATAATCATATAGATATTGCTCACTTTTATGTAACATATAATTTTTTTGAAAATATTGAAAGGGAGAATTGATTTTGATATATATATATTATGAATAGTGCGATAATTCGTACAATTCTTAAAAATATTAAATATTTTTCTTCTTTAAAAATGGGTGAGACAATTATTTATGGTAAAACAAAAAAAATAATTGAAGGCTCCAGAAGAGCCAATATATTATTACAAGAGGAACATAATTTATTATACATAATATATTATTTTCTCCAAAGTCTCATAGAAATTTATTAAGTTTTAAAAATGTTCGCAGTAATGGATATCATATTGAGACGATAAATGAGAGGAATTAAAAATACTTCCATATTACAAGCACTATTTCAGGTAGAAAAAATATATTGAATTTTTTTTTTGTTATTTTCTCTGATTTATATTATACAAATTGAAAAGAACCTTATAATAAACTAGAAGTTACATATTCAAATATTTTTATTATTTGACATGATAGGTTAGGTCATATTGATTTAGAAATAATGAAAAAAAAAATATTGAAAATTCACATGAGAATCCATTAAAAAACTAGAAGATTTTTCAAGTCAATCAATTGTCTTTTAGTCAAAAGTTAGATATCTTTCTGTCACACCCCAACACCACCGGTGCGACGGTCCTAGGGCAAGGGTAGGCATAAGGCCACCATAAACCCGTAGAATCCTTAACTAAACCTGTCTCATACATAACAGCATACACTTATCCAATGCAAACCATCATATCTTATAAATCATCATTTTATATCATGACATCTCCACTTGTTCCCTACCAATCAAAAGATAGTTCTAACATCAATATGAAATAAATGAGAGTCTACAAATGCCATCCATGGCAACAAAATCAAAACCATTCCATATCTATCTACGGATCTCTAAGATAATACTTCTTAATAGACATGATTATATATATATCTACATTACAAAAATAATATCAAAATAATTACATCCAAGCTTCTTGT